>JASSUY010016418.1:0-50025 GCA_032466535.1 Forpus xanthops | reverse complement strand
TGCCATATTAATATTCCAAGCATGATTTGCATTTTATGAGACAAACATGTTCCAAGAAATATGCCACTGATTGTATACAGAAAACCAAATCTACAGTAATTAAGTATCATGTTAAGTTTTATCAAAATGTCAGTGGGGAGTCACAATCATACTATAAGATACTTTGAAAACAAAAACTGCCTTCTATTCTCATGTTTAAGTAATGTTACCAATAGGCAGATCTTTATTTTTCATTTCAGTAGTTCATGGGCTTTGCTGGGAATGGTGGTACTAATTGAAGGACAGTCTGCATACTTCAGTCCAAGGTGCAGCAACTCCCATTCATTCCTGGAAGTTCTCTTTCAGTCTCATTCTTTGTTTGACCTTCTGTAATAATGCTGTTTTTCACACTGTGCTAAAACACACTCTCTGCATTATAGATATTTTTTCTCAGGACTAACTGTATATGTAGTGGGGAGACAATGGAGCAGTTACATACTCAGAGAGCCATGGTGGAGGCTCTTGGGGAGGACTGAAGTTCCTCATTTGCCACCACAGAGAAGGCTGAGACATTATTAAGAAATGATTTTTCACCAGACAGGAATTTTAAGCTCACTTGCCCATAATAATGTATTAAGTGCTGAGAACACTCTTCCAATTCCTTTTCCCAAAGCGCAGACAGAAAGAAATCTTCCAGCATTTCCTAAAACCAAGTTCTGTTGTGACATTTGGGTTGACCAAGTAGAGAAAACATCCACTTGAACTGTGTGATTTATGTCTTTGCCCTTCTTAAGGATGCAAAGAGGCTGACTAAGGGCACTCTGTATCATAACCAGGGTATTTTATCAGGGTCTTTTTCACAGCTCACGTGCTTTTGACTCTACAATAAGTAACACAAATGTCTTTTGACTAATTTATTGAAAATAATTGTTTCCAATGTATGAATTGCAGTTTCCTTTGTTCTAAAATTAAGGAGAGTAGTTAGATTGTCAAAGTGGTTTTCTTGCCTACAAACCAAAATAAGAAGTGGGAAAGGTAAGATTTGTTTTGGTCTCAACTTTGAATCTCATGCAAAGGCTATATAAAGCTCAGTAAGGCAAGAACTAGTTCTGGCTTTATGTTTGTTTCTTTTTCTTTTTTTTTTTTTTGACGTGTCTGGATTGAATATGTTTGACACTTTCCATTATTCATGTTTCTGTCCACACAGTTTATGGTAATAATCATAATGGCAATGGAGGGCATCATTAGGGTAGAGCAGTGTGATTTATAGAAGGAATCAACAGCTTAATCAAATGTGGAAAAAAAGTGGATGGAAAGAATTCTGGACTATGAGAGGAGCTTGAGTTTTTTGTGGTTTGTTTTTTTTGGTTTTGTTTTTTTTTTTAATTTCTGGGTGGAGCATATGTCTTTGTAATTTATGTAAAAGTGGCCAGTTTCAATGCTATATTCTTTGTATTGAATTCACAGCCAAGCAGATGTCTAGACGTCTGCAATATGTGATATTTGTTGCTACTTATCACTCTTGTATTTTGTTCACTTTTAGATAGCAAAAGGTAAAGAAATCCTAGGAAATGTGTGAATGGATGAGCTAAAGCTGTGCATAGGACAGTATAGGAGTTGGTTTTCATTCAGTAAAATGTGGACTCTTCTCTCATTACTTTCAAGGGGAAAAAAACTCATGGTCTCCCTTGATTATTTGCTGATTTTTTTTGGGATAATGAAAGAAAGGTAAATCTGGATACAGCCAGTTCACTGGCACTGCTGTATAAATATGAATGAAGATTTTAATGGTACATGCTAAAATTGCTGTGGTTTGTAGGACACAAAACCTGTGTTTGTTAAAGGAAATTCTGCATTACAGGTAGGCATTCAAAGTCTTACACCCGCTGAGCATTTACATCTCCTTGAAGCATGAATTAGAGGCATCAAACCTTGAGCACTTTGCAGGCAAGTAATTTGGCATATATAGACATATGTAGGCTTTCTGTTCTTGACAAAATTTGCTGCCATTGGGCTGGAGAACTGTTCATACAATTTACATTTTTACAGATCCTGTTTCTTACTAACACTAATAGAGCTTCAGTAGGAAAGTACACTTCAGCTATTTCAATGCAATTTTTAGTACTTATTAAATCAGGCTTGTGCCCTTTTGGCAGCAGTAGAAACTAAAAAGAGGGACAAAGGAAGCTGGCTAGGAGTCTTTTACAGTTTATATGTGTTGTATTGCCCTGTTAGAGTCTGCCTGATAATTGTTCTTATCTACTGCAGAAAATCTCTCTTGGTCTGGCTCAGTTCCTAGGTGTTGGCCAGCTCCAAATGACCTGAAGGAGCAAGAGATTGGGACAGACTGACAAACTTGGACTGTGATCTCTGTTTTTCTGACGTCTGATTGTAATATCATGAATAGTGTTCTTTGCATGAAGCATAAATCAGAAAATTCTACAAAACCTAGATGAAAAAAGTTGGTGTTACATTAAATCTTAACATGTATTAACATTCTTAAAACTGGCTCTTAGTTTTCACCATTCTTGTCTTAATTGCTTTCTTGACGATGCACATATCTCTGAGGCTTTGAAAGAAGACATCATTTGCAGTTGTAAGCCCATTAACTAGGTGGGCAGGATCTTCCTCTGATATTTGCAAAAGTAGGTCTATCTAGTCACTGTATAGGGTATGTAGGGAGTTACTTTGTGGTGACTACTGCATCAGGGGTGTAAAATAAAGGAGTAGGTGAGATGCTTCTATCAGGCAGACTACCTCTCAACTAAGTTGCTGATGTAGAGATACGTATGTTCGTGACTAGCATGCTGGGCCAGTACTTACTGTATTGCATTGTATTGTATTGCATTATTAAGTATACTTATACTTGTTTCCCACTGCACATACAATTTTTTATTGACATCCTGCCTGCATTTTAAACATTGTCAGCAGAAAAAAAATGGAGTGTCAGCTTCTGTCAGAAAGGAGACAGTAGAAATTTGTCATACATTTCTGTGCATACTCTTAAACAGCTTGTTTTACACTGTGTAGTATGTCTTTTCACTAAAAATAATTTAAAAATGTTCTTAGTATCAACTAGTGAAATATGTAATAAGACCATTATGAGCACCTAATAAGAGAAATAAGAAATTTCAGAACTGATATTTTGAGGCAGGCTTTGGGGGAGAAATCAGTGCTCGTATAGGAACCAAGTGCAGGAATAGAAGTTTATAAGTGTAACATCTATTAAGTTAAAATTCTTAAGAGGAAGAAACTCGACAGTTAAAAAGTATATTCTTGTAAACACAGTTTATATTTTCAGGAGAAGTGGGATAAGAAATGAGCAGGTAAAAACACCGATATTGCCTGTAAAACAATGAGATGCAATGTAATGATAATTTTTTGCCACCAGAGAGCTCTTTTTGAGTTGTACTAACAGCACTATTCAAATATTTATTCATGGGCACCATAATTAATTGTCATGAAGTGAAAATGCCTTCATATTTATATTCTCTCCTTTCTTCATCTTCTGCTCTACTGGCAATTCCCACAGGATTATTTCCTGTCATGAAACTGCATTAAGGGAAAAAATGGCAGAATAACTGACTGCATAGCCCAAAATACCATTTTCAAAATCACAAAAAGTAATTGCTTATGGAAACTAGTTTAACTTACTGATTGTTCTCATAATACAGTTTAAAACTCTTGTTTCTTATCATCATATTTAAAAAGCCCAAAACTGTGGAACTCATAAAGTATTTAAAATACATGTTTTCTGGGAAGAAGCAGTGCCCAACTTGAGAGAACTGATGAAGAAAGAGGTCTATGGACAAAAGCAGAAAAAGTATTTTCCAGGATTTGCAGTTTAATCTGGCTCCAAGTCATTATTAGTGATGAAGAGTTAAATTCTATGTGGACAGATCTTGTTTCATCTTTAATGTATTTTATTAGTAGCTTACTAAGTTATACCTTTAAAAAAAAATATTTCCTATGTTCCTCTTCCGGTAGTTGTGACATTTCCAAGTCTGCTTCAAGTTTTTGGAGCCATAAAATAAGGCTTCTTGTCAGGCATGGATGATAAAGGTATTTTTTGGTGTTTGAAGTTCAACGGGCTTTATAGGCCACCCTTTGATAGATCATCATTAATCTATTTTTCTGCTGTTAACCTTCAAACTTGGGCTGATGCGTCACATTCTCAAACTTCTCCAGAGTCCTAGTGATCAAAAAGTTTTGAGGGCCAAATTTACAGGTTTCAAATGAAGTTACTGCCAGAACTAAATTAATCAGCTGCAGATCCATGCTACTGTGTTACTATGGCCTGGCACAGTTTCTGACAGTTATGCTGCAAAGGTATTACATATATTTTCTCAGTTTGGCAGCTGGGCTAATCAAAAATCATGAAAATCTAGACTGAGTTTTCTTCTTACAATGAATCTGTGGCAAACAGACTTTTTTGGTAACTTTATTATTTTCAGTAAAAGCAAATAATAAGACAGACACTTGAATAAACAAATTATAATATTCATAATATCTTCCATGATGCTAAATACTTGGTAGCAAATCTTTAGCTCAAGAAGGAATGGTACTTTCAGAAGTGCCTTCGTCTCTGAGGAAAGTCTGCTGTCCAGATCTGCCCTGCCTTTGAAAACTTCCCGTTCCCATAGATGCGTCAGATGTTAACCTTAAATCTCAGGGGGCTCATGTCCTTTGCATAACCAGATGTCTCACAGCTCCAAACTTCATTCCAGATGTGCTCTATCAAGATCCTGAAACTAGTGGTGGCACTTATATGGTTACAGTTAATGCCCAGACAGGCAGCGATGTTTAAAACTTTCATTGAGGCAAATGAGGTGACATAGACAGGCTGGGCTTGTTCATGTATCCACACCTACCCTTTAAAAAAGACAGGTAAAATGATCTTCCCTCTCTAGCCACACTTGCGTACCCTCTTCCCCATGTCCTTTTCAAGGGTTTCATCCCTTTCCAGAGCAGGTGTGCATGGGGAAAGTTGATTCAGAGGATAAATACACTACGCAGAGTTGGAAAGAGCATTCCCCGCATCCTAAAATGCTGTCTCTGTGTGGGTTGTGACATTCCTCAGAGACAATGTTGTGCTTCCAGGCGAAAGAAAGTAGTACTGCTTTACTGATTGCCGTTTCTCTGAAGTCTGTGTTAATTGTAGAATAAGTTAGTTGAACTATTAATGAGGCTGCACTTGCTTTTGTGTTTCTGACAATCTCCATGCATCATGTGGACATCTGCTGTAATTATTTAAGAAAAAGACTGTGTCTTCTTTTCCTCTGTTTTTCTTTAATGTCTAGCAGGATTTTGCACTTGGGACTTGCAATAACCTACTGAAGGATTACTTGGCTCTTACTGTGATGTTTCAGTTGGATTTATTCACTTTGAGTTGAGATGAGCTGCTTGGCCTCTTCATTTTCACTTCTGCTACCAGGAAGAGTCTGGTAGGATAAGTTGCAAAACTACATTGCAGATGCTGTAAAATACTCAGTGGTGGTGTTGTATTCACTGATGTTTGAGCTGAGACTTTGACCAGAAATCCTCCATGCAGTGATGGCATTCTTAGTACTCTGTAAATCATGTTTGTCATTAACAAATAACAAATACTTAATATGAAAGACATTTTTTCTCTGTCTCTCTCTTCCTATCATGCCCATCAACACTGTATACACTACGTAAGTGGGAACTTCAGTGAAGTATTTCAGTCACATCTGTTTAGTTTTGTGTATCTGTGCTCCATAGAGTGATAACGACTGTCAGGCAATGTCTACCTAGCTGCCAGTGATTTCATTGCACTGGTTAGGGCTGCTGTGCATGAGCTTAACTAGTTAGCTGCCAAAAGTAGGTCTAGCACTGATGAATTCAAGGCCATCATCTTTCATCAGAACTGTGTCTGTTTTTGTGGCTGGCATTCTTCAGAAAATACTCCAGCTTCTCCATGCCAGGGTCTGAAATCATGATATTTCAACCCATGGTTAAATCTAGATCATCCCTTCAGCTAAACTTTTGATTTCACTTGTAGTTCAGTTCTTCTTCACTTGTAGTTGGAGGTGTGACTGGAGAAGCAGCTCAGTGCAGGCTGCAGTTGCCAAAATGCTGGGCTGCTTCAGGGTACGTGGCAGTCTGCAGCATAGGCGATGGTATAGCAGCGATACTGCAAGCAATTCACAAACCAATTTAAAGCTGCGAGTAAGCTACAGTGACACTTCAGACTGTAGCTTATATTAGTCTTACAGCCAGTATTTCTATATCATTAATGCAGCAAAAAGTAATCTGAGGATGGGTTGAAAATAGTAAAATTACCAAACTGAAAGCGAGGTATTAAATGCAACAAATCAAATAAATCCCTTTCTAGTTCAAAAGGGTAGCTAGGTGAGATGAAAAAAAAAAAAAAGAGATGAAATTAATTCTGAGTAGCACTTAATAAAAAAAGAATTTGGATTCAGAAAGATAATTTTAAAATTTATAATGAAGTTTTCACAGTAAGTAAATTCTCAACACACATTTACAACTGATGTATTTTTGGAAGGAGAAGATAAAAAATTTGATTTTATATAGATTCAAGAAAATTATTACTTTAGTAAATGCTGAATTAGTTTGGAATGTCTAATAGTAATTAATGCATTATCCATGAAAATCTTTAATATTTCTTAATTTCAAATCTATTTCTTCAAGAGAAAGAAAAATTATGCAAAAACATTTCTGCTGACAGTTGTTTCTTGTATCTGTTTGATCTTTAGGTATCAGAAACATCAGAGGAGTAATTGTGACAGGTTGCGTAGATGTAGAGATTTCACTTTTTTTTCAGACTTCTACTTAATTTATTGTATTATCTTAGAGTGATGGAGTATCTTGATGTGTTTCCTCTTTCTGAGGGATCCTGGGCAAAAATTTCCTCTTCTGCAACTTAATTCATATCACTGACATTTATTTCATAAATTCAGTTCAATAGAAGAGGAATTGCAAAACTAGTTGGAAGAGAAGAAAGTACTTTAAAAGTTATGTTGTTTTTACTTCACATAGTTGCCTTCTCAGACACCAGTGAAGCAATATGGGAACATTTTTATATCGACCCCTGCTATTTTCACATACAAATAGAAATACATGAAAGAGGCATGTTTTCATCAGGGAGGTTTCAGCTTTTAATGAACTCACATTTGCAAAAATAAGAGAGGAGTTCTTCAAGGTGATTTGGAGAAAGCTCAATTGTCTTGAAATGATTCAGCACATAGTCTGCTGTTTCCCTCATCCCACTCCCGTAGCAGCCACAGGCGCGGTGCTACCAGGGGATGCCAGATACTGATGGTTAATGTCATCCTAATCTGAGAGACACTGCCAAGGGTCACAGGGTTATGTCAACTCCGACTTGCTGCTCCCATGAGGTGGTTAGTAGGATGACTGCCAGCTTAGTGTCATGTTAGTCAAACAGATCAGGATCAGCGAAGTTGCTAATGGCACTAAAACCCCCTCAACAGGCCCTCTGCTATGGATAGGCAGTGGGGAGCCTGCTGCAGGAAGGCTATTTTAAGGGGCAGCCTTGGCTATCCGGACTGTTTCTGCTCTCTTGCTCCACATTTCTGTCTGGCAGACATTTTTGTGCAGTAAATCTGTCACCATTCCAATCACCAATTATTTTAAATGTAATACTTTATTAATGTCCTGGATGGCTGATCAGGTGAGTTCCAAAGAGCAGCTAAAATGCAAACTAAGTCAACCTCTTATTGTGTATAATGGCACACAACTGAAAAAAAAAAAACAATTCACAAATGCGTGAAAGGGAGACATTTTCTAAATGATAAACCAATGATTGTGAGAAACATTACATAAAAATTGCCAACTAGCAGTATTTTTGAGGAGTCCAGTAACTCGCACATGAGCATCCAGTAAAACAAAAGGGGAAGGAATTTCAGATTGTCCTTTTAGTTTGCGTCTATATCATCATCAAAAAAGAGTGAAAAAAGTTGTTCAGTACAGTTAGTCTGAAAGGCTCTTATCTCATTTTCCAAGTCAATCTGTTGTCAGAAAAGTGCTTCCAAACCTTCAAAATCCCAAATAATGAATACACTCTTTGAGAGATTTCCAAGTAAAGGAGCATGTGAATATATTTTCAACAGAAGTTTGTGGTATAATTAACCTTACTAGTTAGTTATCAGATTCTCCAGTTCAATTCTATATCTCAAGATAATAATCTTCAACGCAGAAACTACATGCAGATATGGGTTAGATAAAAAAAAAAATCCCTTCAAAATCAGATATACTCAGGATGTGGAGCAGTAATGTGTTTGCAATCAACATGAATTTAAGGGAGAAGCAAAATTAAACCCACTGAGAAGTTTCACAAAACATGATGTAGTTGTTAGACAACTAAACTAGGAGAGAAAACATATTAAATGATCTTTCCACATCGTTTTATGCTGGTGAGTAGGTCTGCACTGTGCAAACTTGTTTCTTAGACAGAAATACTTGTTAACTTTCGCATCTGTCATACAGACTTCTTTAACTGAAGTTTCATTTCAAATGGTAAAACTTAAGCCTCACCAAAGTATTCCTAGTTCTCACATATATATATCTATATATTTCCTTTTTTTTTTTTTTTTTTTTTTTTGTAATTTCTTTCTAATGCAGTGCTACATTCCTGACCCAGCTGGGGCAAGATTCAGCCATACGAAACAGGAGAACATTTAATTAGGTTCATGCTTTGGAAATCAGGCACCATAAAGTCTTTCAGAACTAGGAAGGCTACGCAACTCCATTTTATGTTCTCTATTAATTTTTATTTTATTGACAAATATATTTTGTTTGGATATGAATCACTTACTGATAGCAGAGATGAATGAGCTGAAATCTCTTAATTAACTATGTTTTTTTGGTATTGTTTATCTAATCTAATCTTGTTTTCATGTAACAGAAGTTTGATATTATGATTTATCTGACTATAGAGAGCAGAAGTTTGTTACTAAGGGCATGTGAGTTGAGCCAGCTGGAAAAACCACAATGTAAAATTGGTAGCCAGATCAAAATACATCTGGAAAAAAGAGAAAATGAATAGCTGTGTACTACATGCATACTCTATATGTGTGTGCATATATATATATACTGATTTTAAGTCCCCAAAAACATTTATAATTTGAATTTTTATAGTTTTTTTTTACTATGTAGTTAATCTTCAGAATCATTGTAGACCCTAGATTAAAAAAAGAAATCTAATAAGTTACAAAAATGTTACAAAGAACATCTGATATTCTAAACCAAAATAAGGTTAGAGAATTTTGACATTATTATTTTTGTCAATATGCACAAAGCTAAAACCCAAGCATTAATAAATCAGATTTTTGTTGCCAGTTCATAAAACTAAGTAATCTTTTCTTACTCCTAATTCCTTCCATGTGAGAAATACTAAACAAAAAAAGAAAAATAAATTAAAAAAAAATCCCTTTTTAACAGAGATAGAGGATCCTGTCAGGATTATTCTATTTTTCTCTCTCTCTCTCCCTGTTAAAATATGTATAAACTAATGACTTTACAGACAGATTGTTAGTAGATAGATAAATTCAGGCTTCCAGCCCTTGTCTTTGTTGTTCAAATGAGTATCGGCAACCACTATGTAAAATCAGAAGCATACAAGTTAAACAGAAGTAGCAGATGGGTGAATTTCACACAGTCTATTCAAAATTAATATGGATGGGTGTGGGGGGAAAGAGAGGGAAGCATGGAAATTACAGTGTTTTGTTGGTATAAAATGATGGAGTTGAAAAACATTAGCTGTTTCACAGGAATAGAAAGTATAGAAAATGGAAAAAGATTAAGGCTTAAATGGAATGACTTGAATAGTGTTTTTTACCTAGTTTGGCAGATGGGAGGGAGAAATTTTCTGTGCTGCTACTATTTTTTACTTTTCTCTGTATTAGGAATAAAAGCTTGGAAATCTTAAATTCAAGCTCTCTTTCCATTACCATGTAAGAAAGATATAATAGACAATTATTTGGTTTAAAATATTTTTTAGCAACTGCTGATGGAGTGAAAATTAACCTTATTTGGTTACCTTGTATCTTGCAAAGTCTTTTGCTATGTGAAAAAGACTTGATAATTTACTGTTGATTATAATATTGGCTGTCACTCAACTAGTTTGAACAGCATAAATCGCACACCAGGCGACAGAATTTTGCTTTATTAGTATTTTTAAATACTCTATGCCTAAGAAACTGAGTTAAATACAGCTAGCTCAATCATCACGTATATGCAGATAATAAGCAATATACTGTACATTTTCTCACACATTCTTTTCTTTGCCAAATGAAACCGGAGTAGCTGCACTTTCACTTTGGGAAAATTGCCCTTGAGGTCTAAAGCTTCCAAATAAAGTTTTGTGGCTGTAAAGACGAGGTTATTTCTTATTCATATGACAGTTTCAACAGTCTAGGAGAGATGTATTTGTATAATGAGAAAAGAACTGCAGTAATTAATATATCTTCATTGGGCAGTGTGTTTAGGTAAAGATGACATAAACTACAAAGGCACAGAAAGTAACGGAAAGCATATATTTTCTGGATATCCTTTTGGAATATTGAAAAGTACAGAACAGATCATTTAGAGAACTCACAAGTAAGTGTTTATAGCACAATATTGCAATGTTTGAGCACTTTTGTAGTGCTCCCTGATTGCTTGGTACCAAATCGGGGAGCCATCCACACAATGTTGCTATTCCTCCTAAAGCTGAGTTTTCAGTACTGTTTGAGAGGTGGCTCTAGATTAAACAGTTGGCTTTGAACTTGTGGAGGATTAAAGACTTATTTGCCTTTTATATTGGCCCTTAAGATGTAAAGAGAATGAGACAAGAAAGGGAGAAAAAACATCAAGATAAATGCTTAAACTTCAAGATAATGCCAAGACACTCTACTAACTACCTACCTTACATCTATGCTTCCCATGTGTGGAGTGAAAGAATAAAGTGAGTTTCACTAGCTGCTGACATTGCAAAATTAGGGTACTTTCAGATAATAATAACTTCCCTGAAATCAGTCTGGAGGCTGTTTAAAAAAGGCATCATGCAGTAGTTTTTCCATTTAGTTCTCCATGCAGCTTCCCCTTCCCAACTAACTTGGGATTTGGAACAAATTAACAAGCTTTTTTTTTTTTTTTATGCAGTGACTGGAAAAGTAATATTAGTAAAATGTATGTATGAATTAATCGATCTTAGATTTTTATAGACTTTTTTCATGCAAATAAATAACTGGCTAGAGTTCTGCATACAATGACATATGTATGCATATGAAATTACATATTTTGTTTAGAACAAAATATGTAATTTCAAATATGATTTGTGTCTTTTCCCTTATTAATTGCCACCCCAGCTAATGTGAGTTATGATGGACTGTCATAGAATCATAGAATAGTTAGGGTTGGAAGGGACCTTAAGATCATCTAGTTCCAAACCCCCTGCCATAGGCAGGGACACCTCCCACTAAACCATGCCACCCAAGGCTCTATCAAACCCAGCCTTGAACACCACCAGCGATGGAGCATTCACAACTTCCCTGGGCAACACATTCCACTGCCTCACTACCCTTACTGTAAAGAATTTCTTCCTCATAACCAATCTAAACTTCCCCTGTTTAAGTTTGAACTCGTTAACCCTTGTCCTCTTAGTACAGTCCCTCATGAAGTGACCCTCCCCATCATCCCTCTAGGCCCCCTTCAGGTATTGGATGACTGCTATGAGGTCTCTAAACAGCCTTCTCTTCTCCAGGCTGAACAGCCCCAACTCTCTCATCCTTCCCTTCAAGCTTGTGGATTTTTATGTGATGTATTGAGCTCTCTTTAAATAAGAGCTCTGATATTTCTTCAGCGTTAGTTTTTCATGTGTCCATTAACCGCTGTTTTCAAAATTTCACTTTGCTGTGTGTTTGGTACCCAGAAATCCCTAAAAGAGCACATTATGAATAGCAACCATGTTTTATTTGACTTGTGTGAGAACATTTCTAGAAAACACAAGGTCACTATGTTGCAGCATCCCACCATGGCTACCATGGGAGCCTTCCCTCTCCTCCAGATACTGACATTGAGATATTTTGCATTTCTGGTAAGTGTAGCTAATCAGTAACCTTACTTTAATTAGAACTTAAATACTACAACAAAACATGTTTCAGAAATAATTCACACCTTTGATGTGTCTAGAAATAAAAGCAGAAAGGAAAAGTAGAAACCCAGGAAAACGGAAATTCTGTCAAAGAGAATTAGTACCTGAAGTTCTTTGCAGAGACAAAAAGCACATAAAAACCCTATGCTAAAGCCATTACCTTGTTGACTAAAAACAAGCTTCACAGCTCATTACACTATCTATGGTTATTTTGCAGATTCCTTAACCAGATTTATACTCCAGAATATTTTCTTCATGTTCAAAATCTAAAGGTTGACACTGGTCACACAAGGAGCATTTCACTTCAGAAAGCTGTGCAGGAAGGACTTGACAGAGTCAGGCTGACAATACATTTAATCAGTTGTGATGATGTGCAGAGTCTGTGTAAGTGTTATTCATTCTTTTCGATATTGAGGAATTTCTGCATGTATCTGTCAGGCAGAAAAATTCTGAATTTAAGGTTTGGTTGCCTTCAGTTCTGTATTGTGTGTCTATATTTTGCTGCAAAGTCAATAGGAAGTGGCATGGAAAGATATTGCATCTGTCATGGTGATCATAATGGGATGTCATTAAATACAGTTCTTCATTTGTCAGAGATCTTACAAATGAATGGGCAGCTGTCATACAGAGCAGGCTAAATTTTTAGATTGAAGTGACACCATTGTTATTAATTTGGAATGGTATAAACCTGAAGGAGTCTTCTTCTATGAAAAAGCACATCTTAGAATCACAGTGTGTCTTTCTCATCATAATAGATAGAATAAGGAATAAAAAGTCTAAATCTGAGTAAAAGAGTAGAAGAAGCACAAAGATTTTGAGAAGTTACACACTTTTGTAAATATATCTGCAATACTATAGAGGACTATGTTCTAGGACCATGAAATCGTAAAGGTGTCTGAGACTAAATAGATTAAAGATTCTATTTGCCCTCAGACTATTTCATCATAGTAACTAAGTGAGGTTGGAGCAGGTCACAGTACCCTTGTGACACTTTCCTGTCTATTTCTGTCAGTTGCCACATGCTGCCAGAGAGGTGAGCTGTAAATTCAGGGTACCTCTCAAGGTTGAAGCCATGTATGGGAGAATGTGCTTACACTCTTCGTTGCAGGGTGCTAAGAGTCAGCACTGCTTCAGAGGTCTTGCTCATATATTTTGTAAAGAGGAAATGGACAGAGCGCCTATGTTCAGGACATGTGCCAGAAGTTTAAAAAAAAAAAAAAAGAAAAAAAAAAAAAGAAAAAAAGGTAGTCTTTGAGTCTGTAACATCAAAGCATATTTCAGAATATCTTATAGTAGCTGAGGAACACAAGACTTAACCTCAATGGATTTCTGGGTGGCCAGCTTGGACAGCTTTGCCACATTTGCATACTCATTCTTGTTCATTCACTTGCATCCTCTAATTTTGATGAAAAAAATCTGCATTTGTTTTCCTATTGCACTGCATTGTTGTTTTACCTTTTCACGTTAGGGATTATGCTTAATATGTGGAGGTATTGCTTATTGACGTATTATAAGTGGTGTGGGTGAGCTGAACAGCTAAATGAGCCTAGAAGAAAACCTGACTGGTTATGTTTGTTTGAAATAAATGATTATACTTAAAAATAATCTTTACAGAATGCTGCCTGTAAACTACTTCAGATACAACTCTCTGTTTAGCTTACAAGACAGCAATAGTCATTTAACAGCTTAGATAATTCAGGCTGTTGTCAGCACTATGAGGAGGGCACCTTGATACATCTAAATGTTTCCTGTATCTTTCATTGTTTGAAGCAGATTTTGTACTGAATGTTCCTGTGAGCTATTTGTAATGAAATTCTGGAGAAGCAGTGGAGATATCAAAGTTCAAGAAACCTTGAAACTTATTTATCTAAAGATTTGGAAAGATGTTTAGAATGGCATAAAGGACAATAAGAGAATAAGAATTTTCCAGACAAGATTTAATATAATATAAAAGTAATAAAATCCCAAACACACTAATAAAGGGTTGAAAGCCTATTAAGCCATAGTAGCATAATTATAACTTTTGTGTCATGGCATTTGATTACCTTACTGAAATTAGTTTTGTTGACAATTTAGTCTTGTGGACATTTTGCCCATTTTAAAATTTTATCAATTTAATTATTTTAACTTTATTATTTTTCTTTTTTCACTAGGGTTTAGATTAGGTCTTTCACCACTGTGTCATCTTTTCAGCCAAAAGCTGACTGTTGGGATGAACTGACTGATAAACCTGAAAAAAAGTGGCTTTTTTTTTGGATTCTGGGAGACATTTTGTTGATCTTATGTAAGAGTCTAATGAAAAAGCAGCAACATATGTCTAATTTAAACTGGTTACAAATAACCAGGGCTAATAACTGGGAGAAGGTGCTTGTAGAAATCTCATTAATCATGCATTAGATGTTTAATTTCATGAAAAAAACTTTCTAACGTAAATATTTTGTTGTATCAGAACCATAGTCCCTGATCCCATAGTCACTTGCACTGGGCAGGGGAGTAATTTTCAGTACTTTTGTCCACAAAACTACTTGTTCAATTAGAAATGTAAGGGTGGATTTAGTAGGCATATAAAATAATCATCCACTGCTCTTTCCAGCAAGAAAAAATGCTGAGATTTTGAGTTTTAAGGATAAAGTTGCCAAGTATTTGAATTTTGAGTATCTGATTTCCAAGAGTGTATCAGGTACTCTCTAGACTTTACTCATTTCATAACATAGATCAATCTACTGTAACAGAAGTAGTTGTCTCAGTGTTGTAAGTGAAAAACTAATTTAATGGAAATGCCTTCTCAAGTCAGATGCTACACGAGTGAACACATGACACTAGCATAATTAAAACCTCATTGTAAATCCTCATGTTAAATTAAATAATACAGACATTGCTAGAAGACATTGTGAAGAATGAGGTCAAACTGAGAAGGACTTAGGAAAAGTAATTCTGCAGATTTTTTTATAGAATTTGAGGATTTAATACATGCATTAATGTACTGAGTAAACACCATGCATAAGATGACCTCACTAAGCTTAAATCTGCACAAATCCCAAAATATCTAGGGTCCCAGAATAAACAGTTTACAAATTGCAGATCTGATTCTTTAGCAGCCTGCCTAATAATGGGGAAGGAATTAGTTGGGTCGTTTTTTCTTGAGAAATCATATCATGCTTTTTTTTGTCTACTGTAGTCATGCCTCTTCTCTTTCTTTCCCAGATGCTCTTTTTTTCTCCATATAGGCAGAGTTTAAATATTTTTTACAGAGGATCCCACTATGGCTTCAACAATGAAACACAGTTTCATTGACATTAGCAGTAATGTTTTTATGGAGAAGTCTTGTCCTGTTTTGTGAAGAAAAGTTGGAGATCCAAAAGGCTAAGCAGTTTTCTTTCTGAGTGTCAATCTTTCTGTCGTAATCTGGGTAGTGAAGGAAATTTTGACAAAAGTTTTCAGGTGTTAAAAAATTGCTTGGTATGAAATATTGAATATAGTGTTAATACATAGAACAAAAAAAAAGTCTGGGGGAAAAAAAAGCAAACAACAGAAAATTTTAATTTCTTTAAAATATTTTAAACCTTCATTTTGATGGCAGCCAATATGTAACTTTTCATAATATAAATTATTTCTTTGCCAATATTGACTACATTTTTTTTAAAATTAATGTATTTTGCATTACAGCTTAGGAGCTATATATAATGTACTTTAAATTTAGTGTAATATGCAAGTTGAGCAGAAATAAGGTAAGGTTGAGGTGATGGCACAAAAACTGTTGCCTTACATATATTACTAAAAATAAAACATTTCAACTTTATTTGAAGCAAATATTGACACATTTGCTGAAACAAACAAATAATGAAACATATGAATCCACAATACTGAAATATTTTGAAAATCTCAAATTGAAGTTGTTTCCAGGGAAGAATTAGAATTTTCGTTATTTCCATGTTCAGTCAAACATAAAAAACCAGAAATATCTGGCTTCGATAGTGTTTCAGTGTGTGCAAGGCCTTAACACAGCATGTTTTGATGCTATTTGCTTTAAAATGCTAGCTTTACTGAAATCAGTCATTCAAGTAGTGTAAACCTTGCACTGAGTCTGAACCTGCTATGGAAACTATAGAACAGATTAAAAATTATTTTTAGGATACAAAAGTAATTTGAGAGTTATAATGTTCAGGAGAGGGAGTTTGAATTTAAGGTACATGATACCACTCCCTGAATTTCCAAGTCCAAAAGGCAGGGTTGTCACCTACATTTCTGACACCCTTCTTACTACCAGCTTTGCATGCTCATGCTTACATCCAACCAGCAAAGCTAGTAAGAAGCACTGGCAGATGTGCCAGTTTAGAGAGTGATGACAGTCTCTTTACTGCTGTCCCCACTCCAAACAGGCTTGTCTCAGTGCTGGCACATCATTTTCTGCCACCTTTGCTGCAACATGAGAAACTCCAGTAGAAGCATGGGGTGAGTACTTGAAAATTTTGAGTGGTATTTGCCACATGATGTCTATCCAAGCCAATTCTTACACACCTTGACTTTTGCTGCCAGAGCTATCTACCAAATCTCAGGTCAGGAGGCAGCACCTTCATCATACCACACTTTATCTCCTATTGGAGACACTTTCTGTTATGGTCATATGCTGAGATACTAAACTGGAAAAAAACCTGTGTAGTGATTTTAAAAAGTACCTACCACCTGCAGTAATACTAACTGGCTGGATTCCTAATTGATGTAGTGTAATGTAATGTGGCTTCACTCAAAGGTTCTGTGAAATTCATGCATGTCCATAACTTGAGGATCCTCTCCTTAATGAAAATGTTGCATGTACCAAATGAAATCAGATGCGTTTATTAATAGAAGCTGAAATGAAACATGTTTTCTCCCTTTTGTCAAGAGGCAGAGATTCCAAGTGCATCTTATTTAAATCAGAACTTCTTGATTACTTATTTTGAACATTTAGAATAACAGTCAACTTTTCAAATAATTTTTGTAGGACTGTGGCAAATGTTTAATAGCAAGAGAATCAAGGACAAGCAATATTTCCAGCCATCGGAGTTAAGTTGAATATGCTGAAATAACAATAAAAACGGGAAAGCTCTGATTTGAAAGCTGGGGTTTGCTCCTTGGTTACTCTCATTCATGCCATTGTATCAGCCTACATTCTAATGAGATGCCAACACAAAGATTGCATATGTGCAAGAACCTGCTGTAGTTTCCTTGAGGCCAGATTTCACTGTCAAATCTTTTGTGTTGGAGGCTAACATTTAATGTGATGGTTTGATTTCATGTGAATTGTTCCTAACCAGTTAGATGTCACAAACCTGTAACAGAATGCTTGTCAAGAGATGGCTAACAAGGAAGGCTAGACAAAACTGAACAGCACAGGAACTCTGTGTGCTCAGATCACATCAGGTTTAGTGAACCAATGAAAAATGAGCCCAGCCAAGCCTGTCAGTCTTGCTGAACTCCAGGGTCATGTGTTTAGTAGGCTGTCTACTTTAGGAGAAGAAAGAAAAAAAAAAAAAAAAAGGCAATTTTTTAGAAGTTTTCTTAGTTCTTTGGGATTCTTCTGCCTCTTTGGGAAGGAGCTCTTTTCCCAGGTAGAAAATAAGAAATGTACATTTTTATCGCTGTGGAAGACTACTTAAGAGTGCTAGGAAATTTCAGTTCACAGTTTCCTGAGCAGGACTGCAGTCCTTAGAACCAAGATATTACCAGGTTTGTCTGAGCTTCTTTTATTGTTGCTGTGTCAAAGAGCAACAGTAGACCTTCAAATTTTTCAAGAAATTAAAGCATCTGCTTTTATGAAAGTACAGATCTTTAAATATTTTCCAATTTTGTTTCAGGCTGAGAAAGCACCTGAGAAAGGGACAGTAGCAAAGTCCATGAAGGCTGAATATTGTGGTGTCCTTTATGTGGACTGTTTTCATGTGGGTTTTGATTTAAAGAGATTGTGCAGTCATTTGATAGGGTGCATTAGCTTGACATCCATTAAAGGCGATGTGAACTGGGCCTTGCACATTGCTTTGAGCTATATTCTTTAGATTGTGTATGTGTTTATAGTGTATTAGATATTTCTATTATTTTGGGGAAGCATCTAGAATTGTAAAAGTAAGATGTCCGAGAAGTGAAGACCATACTTCCTTGTTCTCTATATGCCAATCCACACTTCTCTGTAACTCCCTGTGATAACTATCAGCATTTTAGCATACTGCATCTCTGGGCTTGTTCATTTCCTCTGCAGTGAAACTTCTCAGCTCTGGAAAGCTTGAGAATAAGTGTTTTCATGAATATCAAAGGCAACAGAACCTTTTTATGTAATGGCAAAAATTGTGGTTTAGACACATTTGTCCTTTAAGAGAAAGTGAAGCAAGGAACAGAATAATGGAACATGCCTTTCCTTGACTTGCTGCGGCTATATAGCCATACAGCTTTTTATTGTTAGTGATTTACTCAGAGATCACTGTGATACTTTTCAGTGTATCACAGCATAGCTAGATCAGCCCTTCCTTGTCCTCTCTTCTAACTGCATTAACCTGTTGTCCTTGAATTTCTCCTTCAAGTTGTGAAGAAAGTACTCTTCAGCTTGGGTAGAAGTGAGAAATGTGGTTATTGATTTAGTCATGAATAAATGAATGTGCATTTGAATGTATGAACTGATAAATGGATATCATTAGTAATGTAGGCAACCTTCTTAATTTTAAGGGAATATGCGAAGAATAACAGGAGTCAGATATACACGTACATTATTTTGAGTCTTTATAACCTTTTGAGAATATCTGTATCTATATGCTGGAATATGCTACAGAACAATTTAGAGCCAGATACGTCAGAGCCCACTGTAGTCTCTTCTGGAGGAACATAGAGGAGTGGAAAGCACACTTGGGAAAAGACACACTTGTGAGGATGTTTCTCTCTCGGAAAATTAGAGTGTACCTGTGGCACATAATATGGGAAAGCTGCGAAGTCTGTGAGGTAGGTATGGACTGAGAGACCCCTTCTCTACCAAAATTGTAAGCAGAACTTTAAAAAAAAGTGGTCTATTTAACTTTTTTAGTTGAAATATGTGATTTATAGTTATGCCTTAACGTAACTGAGTGATATTTACCAGTGCCTGGTTGCCTTTACTCATCCTAGCACATCTTCATTTCACTGAAAACTGTGGTTTCTTGAGGCTTCTCTGCACAGTACTGCTAATATAGTTAATGTGTTGCAGAGTGTAAAAAACTTTACTGCAGTGTTATTAACGCAATACAACAAAAATCTTACTTATATTAGGACAGCTTATTTTGATACTAAATGGAAATTTAGTTTTATCCGGTAAGAGACAATCTACCACCAGCTTGTTAAAATAGAAATTGAAGGTTATTTGCTTAATTAGTTTGGTAAAAGCAGCCTCCTCATAGCAAAAATAAACTGGTATAGAAATTGTGTGTAAACCAGCCTGAAGGGGAAAAAAATGAATTGCATTTTTATACAGGCATGATTTTCTGATATTAACTGAGTATTAACCAAACCAAATACCTGGTAGCTGAAAGTCAGGAATTATGTGAAGAGGGAGAAATGTCATTACACATCCTACTACAAGTCTCTTTTCCAAAAAACATAGCAACTAGAATGGAATTAATAGATATTTTAACAGCTGGACATTTTCTTTTGCTTTGGATGGTAAATTTTGAAATCTAAAGAAAAGGAGAAAGGAAGTTATTTCTTTAGCATGCTTGAGTGAAACAGTTCTGCTAAACAACAGCAAGCAATTTGTGTTAGCTGTGACAAAGAAGATTATTGCTGAGCACTGGCCGCTCTAGTATTAATGTTACTGAGTCAAGGAGATGAAGGAAACTATACAGGGTAAAGATTGTTACAGTTTTTCAACAGAAATACACAAAGGGTTCTGACAGGTACAATTCAGAGTCAGACAACAGTTACCAAGGCAAACATCATAATTTGATCGTTTTTTCTTCCATCCTTATGTTTCACCAATTACAGATGAAAAATGCAGTTGCCATCATAGCTGGGGAGGACAAGCTGAATGGATTTGATAATGCAAGACAGTCAGGGAATGCAACTGTATTGTGGTCTTGTCCATTATTTGCCGGAAAAGTAAATTAAACTTCACTTCCCTGATTAAATTTCAAACAAATGAAGTATTACAGGAATGTAATGAAATCCAAAGATGTGGTAATCCCTCTAGAAATTACAGTACTGCAAATTGTAATAATCCAAACCCTTGATTGTGATCTGCTCGAGTTCTGTTCAGTCAAACCAGCAAAGTACAGCTGGTATTGTTTTATTTGCCTCTTGAGTCTTTTGACTTTCTGGGAGATACTCTGAAATGTGTGAGAGACCACTGTAAAACTTATTTGCGTTTTTTTTTTTTTTTTTGTATTCAGAAATGTCAGCAATTCATCTTAATGTATATATTGTAATGAAGGAAGAAGAACACAATTCTTTAAGTATAGAAGAATTGTTATTTCAAGGGAGTCATTTTAAGGACTAATATTTTAAAAGTCATTTATTAAACCAACCAAAGAAAAAGCATTGTTGCCTTTGAACTGAACTTGTGAGTCCTCGTATTTCCCTTACCTGGGATAATAGGCATAGCTGAAGGACAAAATGGATGACAGTGTTTATATACTGCTATTTCTAACAGATAACTTATAATACAAACAGATAAATTAGAATGCCTCAGATGCTTTTCTCTTTACCTTTTAAGGTTTAGTCTATTGATATGTCTCATTTGTTTCCTTTTTTCTTTAAGGGTGTTGCATACAAATTGATAATCTCTTACTAATTTTGTAGCAGAAGGTAGAAATAACTAAAAGCATCCATCAGCTCAGTACTGATGCTACTCTTTCTCATATATTTTGCAGGTCAGACCAACTTCCCCTGATACTCTTAAGGCTTGTAAATATGAGTCTTTCTGTGTGTCTTTCCACTTCTTCTGAGATGTATATTTATTCTCTAAAGGGGGCCTAATGCAGATTTTGTTCTTAGGAGATTTTAGATTTTTTGTTATTAAAGATTTTAGATTAAGATTTTAGTTTAGTGGTTATTAAAGATTTGATCATTTGCTACCCAGTACTGACTGATACGCTGTCAGTTCCAAAGCATCTCCTATTCATGTTGTGTGAGGAAAGTCTGATAGTTTGACACATCCACTTATAAGCAAAATGAATTTTTTGCTATCTGATGCTTGGTAGGTACTACATTTCAATGCAAAATCTGTTTCATATGCCTATCTGTGGCATCCTCCACAGTACTAACATAAGGTGCTTTTGGTCCCCTCACAGGATTTCTGCTTTGCAACATGCATGGCCTTCTTTTAACCTTCAGTCAATGTCTTAGATTAAAGTGAAGGATTTAAGGCTAATTATAAAATGCCTACTTTGTAATGTACCTTAAACTACTAATATGTACTCTCAGTAGAAACTCCATTTTAATTTAGGTTTTGTCAGGGAATCATTATGCCTACAGATAATTATCTAATACGTTTCCTAAGCTGTGTAACAGATACAGTCATCACAGCATCTCAGCTTTGTTGTTCAGTGTCAGGTGAATTACATTTCTCTCTGAGGCAGTTACTGTTAAAGACCTTGAAATGGAGCTTTCATTATTTGCTGATTGCTTTCACTATAACAAAGCAAAACTCCAAACATTTTATTTATTCTTTGTTGTCCACATACTACAAATTAAATAAAGTGATCTCTGCCATTCTGGCATAATGAACATTCATTTTTTTAAGGCAGTTAAAGCAGTGATGCTTTAGAATATCTTTTAGGATCACCAGGTTAATCAGAGAAGTGTTAGTGAAAATGCAGACTGAATTTGTTGTACCCTAATGTAATATTCATAAACATAAAATTAATTAGAAGTTAGCATCTCTTGATATATTGGAAGATGACATCTGTCAAATGACCTTGTTTGTGTATTCCTACCTCTCCTCCCTTTTACAGCCACGCATGCGTCTGTTGCCAGAAGTCTGCATATTTTACAGTGTGACCCATTGCAAATCAAGCCCTTGCCTGGAACATGGTTGTGAATTCATCGAGGTGGCCACACCTCCCCAGACCCTGGGGAACTCTCAGATGTGTGCACAGATGTAAGGATGACTTCCACCGTAAATCTGACCTTGCCTCTTATATCTGCCAAAGTATATAAACTGTAGTTGGATCTCTTAGCCACATGCAGAAGCTTTATTCAGTTGTGAACAGGAACTAAGTTATGTTACCATTCTGACCCTGAGCCCACCTGCTCACGTTCCTGTGGCCTAACAATCATTCCTTGCAGCTTACCAAGAACATTAAAAGATCGTACTGCAAATCCTTTCACCTGCTTCACTTAGGTGCTACAGCTCTCTCCTGGGCAGCATCACTTAAAATCCTACTTCTAAGAGGGGCCCTGGGAATTGGTTTCCTGTCAGAGCCTGTTGATTTCTGAGCTCAGCCCTTTTCTTGTCAGCTAATTGGTACAAATTGAGGAAATGGGCAGCATGTTAGAGCAGTGTGAATAAAGGAAGTTTTACTAAATGAGGTGGGTGGTGGAACCATCTGGACATTTGAAAACTTGCCTATTTCTCAGCTAGATAATTATCTAATTTCACTATTATTAGGCATGTAAAGTCCAAATGGCAGCATCTTTGCCTGTGACTTAAAATACAATATCTAAATGCCTGGCTTTTTACATGTTAACTGGTTACATTTATTTTTCTGCTGCATTGTTTTGTAATTCTACTTTTTATTGATGATTCTTGTGCTTTTATTTACTGATAGCTTTATGCAAGGTATGACCTTTCCCCTTTAATGTTGTCTAGAAAAGCTTTTTGCATCTACTTAAAAATTAACAATCATTTTTAAGGCTTTCTTAATTAGTGCTTTAGAGCTTGTTCACTATTTAAAATTTTGAGTAGTATGAAAAAACTTGTACAACATTTTTTTCATGGCATCCAGTCAAAACCCCACCCCAAAATCAGGAGTAGCTGCAGGATATATTGGAGAAGAGTGTTGAAACAGTATCTTTTAGCCCTGTTGGTCCAGCACCCAGCGTTTTCCCAGAATCAACCTGAAAGACTATTCTTTGTTGCTATTTCTATGTGAATTAATAAGGAGACAAATTTTCCAACTGAATAATAAATTGTAGGGCTTTTACTGACTTGACAGCAGTTGTATTTCATCTAAGAAACTTGATAACACTGGGAGAGAAGAGCAAATATAAAAAAAATGGTGTAGATGCACTTTACATGTTTAAAGTCCTTGCATCATTTCTGGGAAACATGATATTTAGACAATGCCATTTTTTTTTTAAGTCACTGAACTTTACTAGAAACTCTTTGCAGTGAAAACCAGATTTTCCTTTATAATGCATTTATGTAAACTTTTATTTTAGATCTATTAATGGAGAGCATCAGATGGAATATTTTAGTGATACTGTCAAGGGAGAGGAAAGAAGGACACAGCAAGAAGGAAAATGCCAAAGGACAGCAAGAACAAAATGTCAGAGTCTAAGGTTACCAGCTCTGAAAATGTATAAAAATAGAAATCTTTTAATTTTTTTTAAATACTTTTCACCTTCAAGTGAAGAGTTCTTGGTGTAATTTACCAAGTAAAATAGAATGAAAACTAGCAGTATATGTTCCAGATTTGATTATTAATGATCATTATTAACTAGATGCATAGATATTAAAACCGAATATACTCACTTTGTTTTAAGTTTGCAGTCATGGTATTGAAAAATATTCCAACAATTTATAGCACTTGGTTAAGCAGACACTGAGAAAAGAGATTCTTTTTTCTTCTACAGAATGTTTTTTTCCATTGCATACAAAAGTATCCATGCAGACCCCCAAAACCACATCAGCAGTATAGTGAGGCATTCTCTGAAGATGCAGTTCATCTGTGTATGGAAAAGAAGGGAAGAATGTTTTAGAACCCTGTCTTCCATAACAAATTTCTACCATGCTATGCAAATTTAATACTGCTTTAAGTACTTTCCTCATCCAGGTCACTTGCTATTATCGGTTACTGCCAAACTTAGCATTCATTACTTGATGAAAAACAGTGAAAAATGAATTAAGTTGTTAGAAGATTCTGCCAGGTGGGACTTTGTGATGTCTTTGCCTTCTTCTGATGCTCCTATATTATACGCTGATGCAGTGCAAAAGGATAACAGCTACTTGAAGATTATTGCAGTCTGAAATGTCAGAAAAGTAGAGCAGCCTGATTTATGCTGAATTCAAAACATGAGGAATTACACTGGCTTCAGAGTGAAGGAAGAAATAGGTATTTTCTACGTAATAAGTGAAAGCAAGCTACACTCCTTTTTAAGAACAAACAAATACAAATTTCTGGTCTACTTTTCCCTCCCAGCCTTATGGATCCAGAGAAGTCAGCATTTGTAGTAGTCATTACTTAGAAATTTGCCAATGTCAGTTCCTCAGGAACTTCTATCCTTCTATCATATCTCAGGGCAGTCCACCTAAACAGCTACTTAATACATAACTTGTGGATAATTAATTTAAGTACTACCTTACACTGTTGATAGCAAAACAGCTATGCATAAAGTGCTGGAGTCCAACTCTTGAGAGCTTAAAGGTAACAATATCCAAATAATTTGGTTGTTTATTATAACTGTTGTTATTAATGGTATGATAGTTTAACCCCAGCTGACAACTATGCCCCATGCAGCTACTTGTTTGCTCCCTCCTGGTGGGATGGAGGGATAATCAGAAGAGTAAAAGTGAGAAAACTAATCATTTGATATAAAACTAGCTTTAGGTTTTAGATTAAAAAAATCTGAAAAAAAGGTTAAAATAGATTTAAAAGAGGTAAAGCAAAAGCCACACATTTAAGTAAAGCAAACAAAAAAAAAAATTATTCACCATTTTCTGTTGTCAGGCAGGGGTTCAGGTGTTCAGCCATCTCCAGGTCAGGAGGCTCCATCATCCATGGTGGTTGCTTGGGAATTCAAACACCATCTCTCCAAACATCCCCCCCTTCCTTCTTCTTCTCCCAGTTTTATATGCTGAGCATGACACCATATGGTATGGGATATCCCTTTGGTCAGTTAGGATCAGTTGTCCCAGCTGTGTTCCCTCCCAACTTCTTGTGCACCCCCAGTTCACTGGTGGGGTGGGGTGAGAGGCAGAAAAGGCCTTTATTCTGTGCAAGCACTGCTCAGCAGTAACTGAAACATTCCTGTGTTATCAACACTGCTTCCAGCATAAATTCCAGAACATAGCTTCATACTAGCTACTATGAAAAGAATTAACTCTATACTAGCTAAAACAAGAACAAATGGAAAAAATGAGAAAGCAAAAGACTTACTCCCAAGACATAGCAAAAAGCCATGCATGTTTAAGGGAATTAAAAAAAAAAAAAATCAAGAAAACGAAACACTGTTATTTGTATGTATTCTTTCTAATGAATAACAGGAGAAAACAAGAGGGACTTGTGTTCCCTCATTAGAGAACTCCCAGAGGTGATAAATCATACAGGATTAGGCTTTTTATATCCTCTACAGTTTAACTAAATCAACAGAGAGTTGTTTGTGAATGAATTTGTCCCAGGCAGAGGACAAGGAAGGTTTTCTTTTTTTTAATCTGTCTGTGCTGATACAGTCGCTGATATCACTAAGCTGAACTTCTGTACCTGCTGGCTGTCCAGACCAGCTTGAGCACTTGCAAAAAGAGGGAGAGCCCAGTTCAATGCCTCTCCCCAGCCTCCCATCTATGCTAAATGCCCAAATCTCTCTTATCTCCCTCCTGTGTTTCCTATTTCACCCTCAGTGTATTGATGTGATTTCACTGCAAAGTGCACTTCCCACACATGCTCCACTGAGAACTGCAGCAACAAATTCAAATCAGTTAGTCTTTTAAAGGACCATCTAAACCAGCATAGGATCAGCCAGGTTTACACTGGTTAAGCCATGTCTGCACTCTTGTCTTGTGTCAGGTGGATGTCACACAGCATTTTTGTATATCCGGGCAAAAATGCCAGCACACAGATGTACAGTTTTTCTAGGCTTCTCAGACTGATTAATGAACCTTAATTTCATCATATTCTGAAACACAGGGAACACACTGCTGCCATAAAAATGACCATTAAGATACAGACTCAGTACAGAGTAAATCAGGATCTGGTATCCATCTAGTACCCATCTAACAGCCACATGCATTTGCATAAACTGCGTCACATACAAAACATGAACTACACAGCATTACAGATATTCAAAGGAATGCTGATGCTATCAAGTCAATTTTAACCGAATATTTATATAGTTAGTGCTGGTAATTTGGGGGAGCAATTTTTCATGACTAATTGGACCTCTCCTTTGTGTTTGTGCTTGTATGTTCTGGAAAACTCAGATTTTCTTCACAGTATCATTATTTCCATTATTATCATGTTACTAGGCTTATTAAATAATACAGAATTTGAGAACATAACCAAAGTCACCTTTTTTTACTTTGAGTTACTTTTGCTTGTCTGACAGATCTTATTCTATGGTCAAAAAGGGAAAACTTGATTTTGTTTTTCCATATTTAATTAATGTTCATACATTTTGGTGGTGTTCATGATAAATTACTTTGGGAATGCTGTTCTGTACAGCGCTAGTTCAAAATCACACTATTAAAGATAGAGTTATGTTCAAGATTATTTTTGTAATGAAGTTTCTGATGAACCCAAGTGAATCTAGAGAGGAGGAAGGAGAGGTTGAGAACAATAGGAGGCAAATAGCAATCTGTAAAAGAAGCAATGGTGTCAGGGATATTGATAGCCCAGTGAACTGTGACAGCTGTAGTTATGCTCAGTCTCTGTGGGAGATCTATGGATACAGTTGGATGCTCTGGAAGAAAAGCTGAGATAACTAGCTGTACAGTGAGATTTGCAGAATCTCAGACAAAGCCTGTTGATTTTATTTGAACTGCAACTGCTGGGCAAGTCAGGACAGGTTAAATGTGGAAGATAGATAGGTTTAAGATGTAACAAATGTAATTCTATTTCTTATTTGTATGAGCTCTGAACTTGGCTTTAAACAGGTTTGTGCTGAGCTTTTGGGAATTTTAGAGAAAAGGCTCCCTTAAGCTGCATGTGTGAAATATGTAAATGTAAACTCATATTGCCTGTGTACAGCGGTGAGAAATCACACAGTTACCAATATTTTAACCCTCTAGTCTCACTTTGGAACTGACTTTCTTTCAATATAAATGCTGTCAAAAATAGTTATGACAGCTTCTGAGCTCCTCAGCTTCCATCCTGATCCACTGTTTGATTCCTGCCCCTGTCTGCCAATGTCCACAGTCACAGTTTTCATTTTTAAAGACAACTACATGACCTGTCCAGTGAAACAAGGTATGCCAATGGAGTCACAAGGAGGCCTGAGATTTTTGAATACTGTCCCTCTGCTTCCAGGCAAACTTTCTTCCCCTGGATTGTTGCAACTTTTTTTGCTAAAAGTTATTTTTTGCTCTGAAATCAGTGATAGAATGTTGCTACATATTACACACACTATGCACGGTGATCATAGATCATGGCAGCAACAGGTATTTAGTTTTTAAATAATCATGTTTTGAAAACTGAAAGTATGCTGTGCAGATAGCATACAGTATTTGCAGATCAGCATCTGGGCACATTTGAGGTTTGGTTGATTAAAAGTCCTTGTTGCCTCTAAACAAAAGTTTAATCAAAAAAAGCTCCAAAAATGTGAGGAGCAAAATACAAGGAAACGCTTTAAGGGATGCATGCTAATAAGGTCAAAATGTTATTTATTGAAGTTAGTGTAGTTGAGTAATTATTTTGTTCAACAGGAAACAGTTTAACATCTCACTTGTAACTTTCAAATAAAAATAATATGAAAATCTACTAAAGTTTTGTCTGAAAGTATCTCAATAAAAAACTGAGGGGTTACTCCAGAGACTTGGGCTTTCTCAGCCAAGCTCAGTTTTGAGAATACACCAGTGAGATCTGGGAGACTTACATAGATACTGAACCTTCTTGTGAATTCTTTAAAAGATTTAGCTACCTAGGCTTAACCAACAGGGAAACAGTTTCCACTGCTCACCTCTAGGAAGACAATTCTGTGGTCTAAACATCAGTGTTTCATGTCTAGTGCTATCTTAACTTCTATAGAATGCTTGAGGAACTTGCACAGAGCTTGCAGGTATGGTCTAGGATGGCTGTCTGCTCCTGTAGCAGCAGCTGGCAACATGCTGAATGCACTGGGGTATTCAAACTGCATCACTCCCTTTGGCTTGGCAATTAGATCCCAGGTTTCTTCCTGAACCCAGGCAGTGATCAGTCTTTCAAGAAATACTGCTGGTGTCTTCCCTTTCTTTTCAAGGTTTTTGTGATTAAGATACTCACTGATGGTTTCAGAGACCCGAATGCACTGATTAGGATACTCAGGCACATCTTCAAGAGTCTCTTAATCACCCAGTAGTCCTGTAGAGACAAAGCAGGATTTGGTGTGTCAAGCTGTTTCTGTTTTGTTTCCTTTCCCTCCTCTTCCTTCTCCCTCTCTCTCTCCCCCTGCCCCCCAATTCAGGTTTATAGAATAGTTAGGGTTGGAAAGGACCTTAAGATCATCTAGTTCCAACTCCCCTGCAATGGGCAGGGACACCTCCCACTAAGCTATGCCACCCAAGGCTATGTCCAATCTGGCCTTGAACACTACCAGCAATGGAGCATTCACAGCTTTCCTGGGCAACCCATTCCACTGCCTCACCACCCTTACAGTAAAGAATTTCTTCCTCATATCCAATCTAAACTTCCCCTGTTTATGTTTGAACCCATTACGCCTTGTCCTGTCACTACAGTCCCTAATGAAGAGTCCCTCCCTAGCATCCCTATAGTCTCCCTTTAGAAACTGTGTATTGCAGTTTTCATTGTATTACTGGTTAGAGCACAGAGCACTCCGGGATTACAGAAACTTGGTTGCTGATTTCAATGGTGTTTTTGGTCAGTGTCTGTTTACAGACTGAGAGAAGAACAAATGAAAAAGAAATATTATACTAAGTGCTATTAAAATTCAAAAGCAGTGTGAAATGCATTCAAGGACTACTTACTTAGACAACTGCTATCACTTGAGTTTTATCTCATTAGAAGATACTTTGAAGTTCATTACAAGAATACTTCTTAATTCAGGCTATGCAATTACTAATGAAAACTAGCCTAAATTTGGCTAAAATAGTTTAAACTTAATAGACAATTCAGGCACAGTTCTTTCAGCTAGGATTAAGACTGAACTAGAAGTGTTTGCAATTAAATAGAAATTAATAGACCAGGAATAACACTCCCAGTGTCCATTAAAGACTATGTAAATATAGTAAGAAGCTACATGCCTGCTGTAATTCAATGACTTCCTTGGAGTTATGTGAAAGAACAAGTTGTTTAAATTGTTGATTCCAAACAGCCTTAATTTACATTCAAGCTAAAACCAGGTGCTAGTAAAAACAATACCTATTTTACAAAAAAAAAAACAAAATGTGAACTTTTAGTGATGAGTCCTGTATCAATTCAGTATCATTTTAGGTCACAATGGCTTTGGTCTTCACATAATAATACTTTTCCTAGAAAACCAATTAACAAACATAATTAAATCAGTGAATAATTGCCAGAATTTGAATGAACACTAAGTACAGCCAACTCATTTTAAAAGCTTTGAATGAACATCACTTTTCAGAGCTGTTATCTGAGTGCTGACTTGGGGCTAGACTCTTACCTAGGCAAAGCCAGCAGTGGGGAGCGTTAACTTTCCTACCACAGCACAGAAACAGGTGTACAGAAGAGAGGGTGGGAAAAATGAAGCAAGGAGTACCCAAGGAAGCTGTGTCTTCTACTGCATCAGTTGGTAGTGTGTGTCCTAGTAGCAATGTGTCACTTGGGTGCTGTCGTGCTATCCAACTGCTCCATCTGAAGAACTGGGGAAAGGAATGTGATGGGTAAATTCTAGACTCCTCTTGTTCTGGAAAAGAGTACCTGCATTGGCATACAGCAAGAAATATTAATCAAGTAGCTTGCTCTCTGTAATGTGTCAAAAATTAAAATTGGAGAAGGGTCAAGCACAGGAATGAAGAGGAGGTTGTTCCTTTGATTAAGGCAACATCGATAAACTCCACAGAGCCATGACTCTGGGTTGAGCACTGTTACACAATCCTCCTCAACAGTCCCCCTCAGAGTTTGATAATACACTCACCAGTAAAGCTTTTGGCTGTACGAGCACATTTCAAGATAATTCCCATACTTGTTTCAAAGTTATCATCATCTGGACTTTCAATGAGTGGCATAGATGAGACTACCTATTTTGGGATGTGAAAAGATTTAGCTAAGGGGACGCAAGCTCTGCTCAACATGTACTTCCAATGGAGGCCTTGCCCTTTTTATTTAGCAGAACAGTTGTAGTTTCTAGGCCTAGGAAACTATAGATTAACCTGGTTACAGTGTTTTCACTTTCCTATGTTTAAGCAGTGGCAGGAATAAATAATGCTGAAGGCTTTTTTCTGGAATGTACAACTTATTATCTTGTTTTGTTACCTCTAGTCCAGTTCCATGGATTTTTGCTACTGTTTAATATCAAAGTGCATATAACAGTGTATATCAAAACAATCCAATTTATAACACTACTCTGCCTCCATCACTGAACTAGTGATAATAATATTTTGATGGCTCTTTCTGATAACTGTGTTATTGGTTGTAGGATCATTCATCTAATTTCAAGGTACATTACTTCCAAAAGTGAACTTAGTAATTTAAAAAATGTTCCAAATGGTTTATTAAAGATTTCAAAATATGGGACATAAGAGTAAGATTCAGACAGATTTTATTAAATTTTCTGTTTAAATAAAAACATTACATTGTGAGCTCTAAAAGCATAAGGACAAAGCTCATCCTCTTCTTTGTAGGGGTTCTAGTGTGGTACCACTGTCAGCTGCTTAAGCACTTTGTGTTTTGTTTTTCCATTTTCTGTAACCTGCACATTTATGCCTCTGGAAATTGGAAAATCAAGTTATGATTTGTCTTTTGTTAACTTTCAATAGTCACTTGGCTGGTTGAATTTCTTATTCTGCCGTCTTTTTCTCACCCTGGTTTTCACTCTCTGTGTTCTGCTTGGCTTCTGGCTGATACTTCTGGCCTCTTAGCTGAGTGATATGCCTCTTACAGATAAATTTAAGCAGTTTGAATCAATGAGTGAGCATTGCTTGATAAACCTTCTATTGCTTTGCTTCTGAAGATTTAATGTATCACAGACATATTTATTTGTGAAATATTTTATTTTATGTATATGAAATTTTCTCTAAAGTATAGGCTAGAACATGGGGTTTAAAACAGAGGTCAAAGATGAGGCTGCTTTGTAAGTTCTGCTGTTCATCTGGGGACTGAAAATGTGATCTACTCAATAACATCCAGGTAGCTAGTAGCACTTTAACAGTATGCACCACAAGCACAGCACATTCACAGTTTAGTTAGTTTTCCAGGCAAGTAACTGAAAAGGAAAACCAGAAAGCTATAATTTAAATAGATATAATACATCAGTTAGCCAAGAGTGACAAGGGTCACTGGAAGGACAGGTAGAATATTACAGGACTAAAAGACAAGGGAACATAATTTGAGGAAATGAAATTGGAGCAGAAACTATAAGCATAAATTAATGTTATCAGTCTGACAGAAGGAAGGGGTTTGTAAGGATAGGAGCTGAAGGATGAGAATTAAAGTGGGCTGTGTGATACACAGAGGATCAGTAACCAAACATAAGCTTTACAACATCAAATCATGTGTGGGAGAAAGAGAAATCTCACTGTACAGCTACGAGTTTAGGGCATAATACTGCAGAAGAGCAGATGTTGCATATGCAAGCACTGAAAGAGCTTAAAAAAATTGTTAGAATTAAAATGTAGCAGCAACTATAATGGTCCATGTAATAGTCTAACTTGGCCTCCTGGCCAAAAGATAATTTTAAGGAAAGAGAGTAAGAAATAAGAAACTACGGAAAAATAATTCCTGTTGAAAGTCTAGAATTATAGAATCATAGAATAGTTTGGGTTGGAAGGGACCTTCAAAGGTCATATAGTCCAACCCCCCTGCAATGAGCAGGGATATCCTCAGCTAGATCAGGTTGTCCAGAACCACATCCAGCCTGGTCTTGAATGTCTCCAGGGGTGGCACATCCACCACCTCTCTGAGCAACCTGTACCAGTATGTTACCACCTTCATTGTAAAGAAATCTTTTCCTCATGTCCATCCTGCATCTCTTTTATTTTAAAATCATTGCCCATCATCCTATTGCAGCTGGCCCTGCTAAAAAGCCTTTCCCCATCTTTCTTACAGGCCCCTTTTAGGAGCTGAAAGGCTGTGATAAGGTCTTCCAAGAGCCTCCTTTTCTCCAGGCTGAACAGCTCCAACTCTCACAGCCATTCCTTACAGGAGAGGTACTCCACCCACCTGATCTTTTTCATGGTCCTTCTCTGGACCCTTTTCAACATAGCTATAACTTTCCTGTATTGAGGACTCCAGAGCTTTATGCAGTGCTCCAAGTGGGCTCTCACCAGAGCAAAGGGGCAGAATAACCTCACTTGATCTGGTGGTCACACTTGTTTGGATGTAGCCCAAGGTATGATTGGCTTTCTGGGCTGTAAGCACACATTACTGGCTCATATCTAGTCTCTCATCCACCACTACCCCCAAGTCCTTCTCAGGGCTGCTCTCAATCACTTCATCCCCCCAGGCTTTATTGATACCAGGGGTTGCCCCGACCCCGAAGCAAGTGACTCTGCACTTGGCCTTGTTGAGCCTCATGAGGTTTGCATGGGCCCTCCTCTTGAGCCTGTCCAAGTCCTGCTGGGTAGCTTCCCATCCCTTGGGCATATCAACTACACCACAACTGTTTAGGGGCCTCCAGAGTTCAGACTGAATCAAATCAGCAGTTCAGGACTGAATATCTCATGGCTTTTCCATGAAGTATGTCTTCCTGAAGTTCTGAAATTCTGGAAATAAGTCTTTTCATAAATGACCAGATTTGGATACTGATTGTACCTTAACTTCTCTCACATCCTGTGGCAATGAGTTTCATAATTCCATTAGTTATCAAAAGTACTCCCTACTGTTTGCTTTTAAATCTTAATGTTTCGCAAATTTTTGGGAGGCCTTGTAATATAAAAAGACAAAAAACCTTTCTTGTTCCTCTTTTCTATATAACTTTTTACTTTCTAGATTCCTACATCTCTGATTTCAAAGCAAAGCCATCCTTGTACTCTGTTTCTTCTCAGTTTTGACAGAAGCTGTTCCTCAGCTTTGATCATTCTAATTAACCTTTTCTAAGTTTATTCTGTCAGTGATGGGGCAGCCCATATTTCAAACTGTTAACAAATACAAAGGCATTTGTTTTCTTTCTGCATTTCTTTTTCAACAGTTTCTAGCATTCTGTTTACTTTTCTGATCACTAATGAGAACCACTGTATCTCCAGAGGACCACTAACAATATTTGCAACATGTATAGCAACAGGTAATATAATGCATTATATACCTGTGGATAGAATTGTTTTTATCCATGCATGTTTTTTTTTTTTTTTTTATTGAGCACTAAAATGAAAGGCGAAATTCAATCCCTTAATAACAAGGCTTTCTTGATTAACTCTTTACTGTCACCTTTACTTTTGATTACTGTGAATAATTTTGAAAATTGTGAATAACATTTATTTATTCTTGCCCTCTTCTGTTGAAAGACATTTCCAAGAGCTCTTTGGAGTTCCAGTTCCCTGTTCCATCCATTTCAGTCATCTCCCATGCTCACTGACTTTATCAAAATGCCTTATAACAATTTTGCCAAGTCTTATTGAAAAAGTTGTGCTAAAAGTTCACTATAGTTACTAAGGGTCTGCAAATTTTATTCTGTGCTATCAATGTGCTGGCTAGAAATCAGGTATACTGGAGTGCTTCAGAAATTTGCTATTACTTCTTGTCGTCTGTTACTGAGCCTGCTTTGAATGATAGCTTCTTGCACTTCAATTCCTAGAGAAAATAAGTGATTTATTCACTTGGTGGTGGATTTTCTACTGTTCTTTCTCTGAGTCCTTTCAAAACTCTTGTATAGATACTTCAGTTGACCAAATTCTTCTGATGCCTTCCCCTTTAAATTGAAATTAGAGTTTGGAAGCATCCTGACATGCTTTGCAGTCAACAGTGATGTAGAGAAGTAATTTAGATTTTGCTTCTGACCTTATTATCAGTGAGCGCACTTTTTACACCTAGCTTGTCTGTCAGCACCACTGTATCTTTGCCAGGTTTCCTGCTGGTGCTGTGGACATGATGAACATCTGGTACTTGATATGGAAAGAAATCAGAAGTTGGGATAGGAGTGTAGGCAGATGAGAAACACAGTTGTAACAAAAAAATAAAGGAGATAAAAGTATTTATAAATGTCTTTGATGAGTGTTATGTACAAATTGCTGAAGTAAGAAAGAAGAGGGTTTTGGTAAACAAGAAAGGAGCCGGCAAGATCCTAGAAACAAATGAAGCAAGATTTAGAGAGTTAAGGAGAAGCATGGAGGTGGTGATTATGAAAATGAACATATTTAATTGTTCTAAAAAATGGGTTACTGTTTTCCAAACTCTGAGCACTGGACCGAGACAATTGGAAAGATGACTTTTTGCTATTGTATAAGCTCATCTAATTATCAGGTTTATGATGCACAGAATGAACAAGAGATGTCTCCTGGGGACCATGTTTGCACCCCAGTAAGCCTCTGCCTTTCTATTGGCAATGATAGCAGACCCACGCAGAGCTAGTTGATCCTATTGACTAGTCTGGAATCAAAGAGATTATTTAGTATTTGATATTCTTGGTAATCAAGCAATATGTCTAGCATCTAAGGATAAATTTTAGGAGAGAAAAGCACCATATATTTTAGTTTAAACATTTTTCTTAGTCTTCTCAGTGTCTAAGTTTCTTCATTTGCAAAATATTAGTGATAATATTGATATATTTTCAAAAAACTGTAGATTTATGCTCTGCTATTTTTAGTTGTTGGGTCCAAATGATTCCCTGCAGGAATGTTAATATCATAAAAATCTAAACGGAAGGCTTGTACAAATGCTGGATACTCTCTTTTTGATTTTTCATCATCAAGACAGAAAACATGGTTGGAAGTGCCCAGGTTTATATGAGGTTACTGTTGAGAACATTGCACTTTCAAAATATAATTGCCTGACTTTTCTTACCCTTTGCATTTCACTTCAAGTATGAATATCAGCAGAGGTTGTAAAGAGCTTGCAAAAGTACAGAATTGCAGATTTCAATGTCAAATAGTGGAAGGTGAGTACTTGCCAAATGTGGAAAAAGAATGATGGGGGTTGGGAGAGATTAAAATCTGGTTGGCACTTTTAGCTAGCAATAATCCGGAGGGTTACATAGACAGCTGAGCTTCTGGAAGCCTGATGTAAATATATTCTTCATATCTCAGCTTTCTGTTCAGTTTCTTATATTTCTGAGTTGTTCTTCTTTTGCCATTCAACCTCACTGAATGAGAATTATGTTGGCAGAAAGACATCTGACATTTTTTGCCTAAGACCTGAGTGTAAAGCTGTTCTACATGCCCACTGGAGGAGATGGCCTTATTTTGACAGGGTAAATAGCATTCTGGGCTTAAATTCCCAAGACGTGTCAGGAGAAAAGACAAGTGCATACAGTACTTCTACATTATTAAATATTCTGATATCTGTGACCTTTGTTTTGATTCATTTTTTCCTCTTCCCTAACTCCATCTTTTTCCTTAAGTTGGGGTGTGGAACAAGTGCCAGCTCTCAGAACTGTTAACTTGTACGCAGTCAATCTTATACCTAACTTGTAATGTTCGTAAAGAAGATAAACTATAAAGGATCCATGCAGAGTAAAGTTATTTTCTTTTCCTAAATATTAAAAAAAAATTATAAATCATATAGTCTGCCTTTATTATTTTTTATTGATGGCCATAATTCACTCACAGAGAAATACAGGTTGCATTCCTTTGTAGTCTAGTCTGAGATTTTTAGACTGGTTTGAGTCTAGGCCCCTCTTTTTTTGTTCTGTATTTCAGAAGCCAGACTTGAATAAAGGTTAAACTACATAAAAACAACAATGCCTTTTCCTTATTTTTGTTTATTTTTTTAATAACAATTTTATCATTAAAGATTAAGGAGTTTGGATGTCCTGTGAACCATTTAAAGAAAAATCAATATAAATTTTGTACCTGGAAACTGTGGTGGGGTTGTGGGGATATTTTTTTTTTTTTTTAAAGTAAAATATAATTGTTACTACGTAACTACTGAGGTCCTGATCTTGTCAGTAATTTTATTGTGCGCTCACTCCCTAAATTGGGTTCCTAGAAGTACTGTGTTCTGTTCTTCCCAATTAAAATAATCAGTAAATGCTGGCAAAATGAATATGTTACTTGTTTTTCTCCTACTAATTCTTTTTGTTAGTATAACAGTTTACTTCTGGAGATTATTGTGCTTAAAATGTTAATTGCTTGGCTTCTTACATTTTACTCCTCTGATATTATTTTTGTGTAATTGTTCAGTGTCATATATGTCCATTAGTGCCAATTGTGCCAGCTCATGATTTGCAATTATTTTCTATATATTTCTGTAAACTGTATTTTCCTCATCCCGTTTTGTTCATATTAGCGTTGTTCGTTAAAATAGAAAGGCTCAGCTTATTCATGTTCCATGTCATCAGATGTTTTCTCCTGAGAATATGGGCCTGAAGATGTGATTCTGCACATGGAGAACCTGGTAGCCTTTTAATGTCTTTAATTGAGAACATATGGTTGTGTTATTTTTAGAAATAAGTCCTAGTCTCCTTGTTGTTATTTTTACAGATATTAAAATATACTGAAATGATGTGTGTTTTGCCGAACTGAGACAGTACCTTTAGAGGCAAAACACACAAATTGTGCCTCAGATCCCTACCATAGCTTGCTTTACAACTTGGATTAATTAATGTTATCTTTTCATGCCTTTATTACTCCCACTGTCATTCAAACCCTCATATTTATAATGTCCTAACTTAAAAGCTAGCAACCATTACTTTTGCAGAGAGAAAGTCACTTCATGCATGCAGCAAAGCCAGGTGATGTGTTGTTATTTTCTTTACCCTAAAGCACTCCCATAGAGTTAAATTCAGCCTTCTTCACTTCAGTTGCCAATATATTTGGGCAGCAGAAACTTGTGCACCTTGCCTAAATTCAAAACAGTACTTCAGCTACCAACAGGTCATTGATTTCAAAGGTGAATAATCATCAGAAGTACTTGGGGGAATCAGAATGTCAACAGAGGATAGTAGAATTTGGACCAACGGTTTACTGTGCTGCACTTGGTAATACAGTCATCTCCTTTCTGTTAATTGGAAGCCTTCTAGCATGTAGACTTCTGTCAGTGAAAGAGCTGAAAATGTGTAATATTTCTGAGAGTTAGCTGTTGTCATTGTGAACTGTTGAAGCTTCTAATTTTAAATCTGGGCTTTATTTTCCCAGTTTTTTTCAACTGATAATAAAAATATGTTGTTTCATTTAAATGAAGTCTATGCAGCTATGACGAATTAAAGCAAATAAATAACTCTTGCCCAAGCATCAGGTGTCATTTGGGAGTGCTCAGAGGACCAAGAAGGGTGATGAAGGATTCATACTTTATCCTCAGAAAACTTGTAAACTGAGTTTTGGTCCAGAGAAATCTGTGCAAATGGCTCTTTTACAGTGAAACCTCCTAATTTTGCACCTTGAGAAGTCAGTTGACCCTTGGTTGCAATTATACTGCGTAAAATTTTTATAGATATCCAGATACTTCCGATAATTTCAAAAATTGTCTTTCACTGTGTGAAATTAGGGAATTCTTTTTATTTTTTTTGTTTTGGTTCAGTCAGCCCAGCAGTGAGTTAAGCACAGTGTGGTTGCTACGGCGAAGTGGAGTTGATTGAAATGTTTCAGGGACTTTGCTTTTACTGTTTTTTATTTTTTTTGTTTTTCAGTCACCTATAGAATTGACCTTTTTTAATTGAAATGTTGATGATGGCTTCTGAAAATCAGTAGTTAATCCCTTCACATTTATGTTAACCAGTGTGACAGGAAAAAATGTGTTTGCCAAGCTGATTGTTCCTAGGTAAATAAATTGCATTTACAAAAGCCTTTTTAAAAGATAATTTGATTTAGAAAATTGTTCTGTAAATGCTTCCTTTCAGATTGTGATAGAAGGTTCTTAGAGGTGGAATTATCTTTTGTTTGTTGTTTTTTGTTTTGGTTGGTTGGTCTTTTTTTTTTTAAAGTTTTAGTTATTAAGGCATTTGTTGTTGATTTATTTACTGATCTATTATTATACATGAGCAGTAGATGAAAAAGATAGAATATCCCAGGACAGTGCACTTGTGAGTGCTTATTATATTTATTGAACTTTAATTCTTTCAAGGCATACAACATAGTTTTACAGTCATCAGAACTGTCACTGATGGCTCTGATGGTATTTAATGTACAGATTTAAGATTTATGATGCTTTTCTGTCAGGTCCATTCATGCTCAGTGTTTATCTTCATAGCATGCTTGTGTTGTCTGGCACAGTAAGGACCTGATATTGTCTGAAGCCTTCTGGGTCCTCTTGCATTGTCAAAAATAACAAGAGAGTACTTTAATCTTAGTTAACTATCTAATTTAACCATAATTACTATGTTGCTAACAATTGCTGTGAATCTCACCTCTGTAAAATATTGCTCAATAGTAAAATGTTTTGATAAGTTCTTTAAATGCGGTCTACACTGGGAATAAATAATGATCATCATGGTATTTTGACAGAATGTTTCTCTCAGGATTCAGCTAAATAACTATGAACTTGACTCTTAGATATTTAAAACACACATCTATGTTACTAGTTAGTTGCTTAATCTTGTAAGTCATAAACAGACTGTACCCACCGATATGACTGTGTAATTTTGATTTTGCATGCCTCATTAATGTAACTGATTAATGCATTATTGTATTGTATTTCCACTCATTCAGAAGTTCTGTGTTTTGTGTTGGTTCTTCTTGTTTGGTTGGATTTTTTGTTGTTTTGGTTTGGCTTGTGTTGCCTTTTTTTATGACTAATAATCCTTTGAAATGTGTTTAGGCACAGTTTTTTTCATAAGATTTAAAATTCTGTTAAGGCAAGTAAAAGAATAATAATTTACTAGTATTTAACTTTTGACAACATACAAAAAGGAGCTGTTGTGAGGGACAGCGCAGCTGACCAAACCTGTAAATGTACAGGTGACTTAAATAGTGTGAACCATAGGCAGCTTTGATGAAAGACTGGAAAGCTCTCACATCTCCATAGAGATATACCCAGGTTTTCAGCTGGAGAAGGTCAGAGACCAAAAAAAATCTTGAGCCTTGGATTTATGCAGATGACAACAACAGCAACAGTTTTCTCCTGACAGAGGTATTGCAAAAGAGGAGACAAATTCAAAGGGCTGTCAGCTTGACAGTGCAGTCCTGTCATTTTCTTTTTAAACTTACCAGAGTGCTACAACATGCAGGCAAAATGTAGTCCAGTTGTACTGAACTGAATAAGGGGATGGGCTCAGCAATACAGTCAAAAGCATTCAGGATGCTCACAGAGCAGTGGGTTGCGTTCGTGTGCTGTGGGAAGTTAAAGGAATCACTCCCTTGCTCATACCTTCTGCTCTCCAGCTTCAGCTGTACCAAAGGGCGGAATAGTCTTGTGAATTAATTTAGTTTCAGCTGTTTATGAATTAGGCAGACAGTGTGAGTGAGATGAATAGTTCCCTCTCTAATCAGTGAAAAATGAAAGGGATAACTCCAAGATACAATTAATCTCTTAAAGTTAGCCTTAGTTCAAGAAACTGAAATTTTCAAAAGAATAAAATAAAAAGCATATATATATATATGTGTGTACATACCTGCAGCGCAATGAGGAAAAAGAAAAAAAAAAAAAAGAAGGAATAATTTGGGGATTAGCTGTAATTTTTCCTACTGATTTTAAAACCAACCTAAATTGTGATTGCATTTCTCCCCCCCATTTTCCTCCCAAAATATCTATAAACTGGGCAAAATGTGGTGTGGTCAAGAGAATTTTCTTTAATGTGTATGACAGAACCATCTGAATTAATTACTGAGATTAAAGGTCTTTGAGAAAGGATTTTTGGGGCTGAAAAACAGAAACCTCTGCTTAGGAGAAAAAGAAATCTACTGCCATTTATAGTTATTAGCATTTAGGATGTCTGAGTTTCATGTAAGGTAGGAAGATCTTTGTGTGCCCAATAAAAATAAAAATATGTTAAAGTTGTCCTAGCATCCTATGGGTGTCCTGGGTTCAGCAATAGCAGTCATTTTTTCTCCTTCTTAGTAGCTGGTGCAGTGCTGCATTTTTGACTTTAGCCTGAGGTCGGTGCTGATAGCACAGATGTTTTTAGTTGTTGCTAAGTAATGCTTATTCCTATCAAGGACTTTTTCAGTCTCATGCTTTCCCAGTAAGGAGGGGCCCGGGAAGCCTGGAGGAAGCAAAGACAGGACACTTGACCTAAACTGGCCATAACACATCATGCCCAGTACATAAACTGGGGAGGAGTTACCTGGAAGGCCCAGGTTGCTGCTTGGGTGGGGCTGAGTATAGGTCAGAGGGTGGTGAGTGGTTGTATTCTCTTCCCTTGTTATTTCCATTATTATTATTGGTGGTAGCAGTAGTGGTTTGTGTTATACCTTAGTTACTGGACTGTTCTTATCTCAACCCATGGGAGTTACATGCTTTCCATTCTCCTTCCCATGCTTCTGGGAGCAGAGGGGCAGAAGGCAAGGAGTGAGTTGGCAGCTATGGGTTCTGCGTTACTGTAGGCTGGGCTTAAACCATGACAATGGATCTGTGTATATAAAAAAGCAGTTGCAGTTTTCTTAAGGTTCTACTAAATTCACGAAAGGGCATGAATTTGCTTATTAGCAGATTTTCTTTGTTGACAGAACTCAGAGTTCAGGAAGTAATACTGAAGCCAATGCTTTGTAGCAAAGAAGTATCTTCCAATACTGGTGAACATGACACACTAATTTGACCTGTTAATTATTTACATCAATAGAAGTAATGTTTTTAGGAGAATCGCCTTTGTTGTCTGGATATCATCAAACTGATACAGGGCTTGCTATGAATTTTATGAAGACTATTGATATCTGCAGAGCAGTCATTTGGGAAGGCTTTTTAGACAATATCCACTTGGATATCTGGTAATCTGCTAGATTAACACTCAAATTGCCCTGTAAATGGGAAAACTTTGGCCATGGATAAAAAACATTTCCTGAGAATCAGCTCGTTCAGTACAAGGGACATTCTTTCCAAATCAGATGAAACCTTAAAGCATTTGTCATCCTATTTTTAATACATGTTTAATGTTTTAAATTACTCTGTACTATGGAACATAGTGATTGTATAACTGCAAGGTATTGTACTTTATAATGGAACATGATTTCTGTCATAGTTGTTGGGGTTACATGTGGCTGCACAGACTTTAATGATTATGTTTCTAGCATCCTGTTTAATATTAATTTTGTTTGCTTTGGTTTTTATCAAGCAGGCCAAGAACCACTATCTGTAGGGAGTCTAAGTACCCCATGTGGTCAATGGAGTCTATAAAGTAATTCAGCCAATCTACCTGAAGATGACACCCAGTGGTTGTTATTGAATTGTTTTCTGTGTTTCATTAACTGCGATAGGTTAGCCTCCAAGCCCACTTGTAGGTGTTTAAACCCTGAAGTAAGTCTCACCCACGATTTTTCTACTTGCAACAATAACTTTACTGCAGTAGGAAAATTGCAGTTTGCTGTTGTAGCATTGCAATGAATGTAAGCAAATAAAAAGCTGTAACACCAATAATTTGAGCCGATACTTTTATAGCACCTTTGTTTCATGCACCTTCTGGGGATTTTCAGACATTCAGTTTTTTTAAACAACCTCTGTACAGATGTATCCTGTCATTTAAGATGTACCAAATAATAGAAAAAAAACCCACAATAAATACATGAAAAATATGGGCTAGATCCTGACCTACTAGATAACATGCTCAACCCTTCTGAAGAGTCATGAAGTTCAAGGATTGCTCTTAAAATATAATAAGAAATTGGTGTTGTAAAAGCATTTTACTACTTGACAGTTCTTATTATACAGTTAAGCGTAATTAACTAAATGTGAACTGGTCTCTGGCATCTATGTTTTTTTTTCACCAATGATTAGACATGACAGGATGTTATCTGCAATGGTGAGATGGAAGGTAATTCAGTTTCCACAGAACTTTTATGTGATGCTGATTGAATTAGTATTTAAGATATGTGTCATGTCTTGAGTAGGGTGTTATATGTTCATTACTTTTATTTATGACTGAGACATCTTATTACCTTCAAGCTGTGATTGGTCCAGAGAGGTATTTGCAATGAATAGTGTAAAATACACTCTGCAGTTTTGATATTTTAATATTATCTTCTGTATTTTCTTTAGTGTTTTGTGGAGAACACCATCTTTGAAACATAACCATAAGCAACAATTTTTTTTACCATCATATAAAAGCTGAGCTCTGGAAATGTGTGAGGAAAGATGGACTTTTTGAGACAGTATTTAAAAAATGATGAGAAATGAAGATCAAAACCAGCATATTGCTGACAAACGCAGTAGGACAGATGCAGTAGGTAAATAACTGCTTCATTGCTGCATGACACTATTAAGAGTTCTGAAATAAGTGATAGCATGTATAGGGCGGGAATAATTAACAAAATATTTTCAATTCAGAAAACAAAAATCTCAGTTGTAACTCTCCCCTCTGCTAAATTTATTTCTCAGCAGTTTATTAAAAACAGTGAAGGAGAAAGGAGAATAGAAGTTTCTGTCTTGTTTCATGTCCAGGGTGATTTTAATGAAGAAAGGTTTATGGAAATAACACTTTGTAATTCAAACGTCAATGTGTAGACAGAATCTATCTACTATATTGGATTGTGAACTTCAATTTCATGCTGGTTTATATTTGTCACATTTTCAGATGCTTATTTATGAAACTATTAGGCATTATTTATTTATTGGTATTCTAACTTACAGATACTATTAGGATTCTAATTAATAGTCCTCCTTTTAGTGTCTGGCATATCAAAACATTTGCACGCTGCTAACATTACTGTGTCAGACCTATAAAACAGGAGGTATTTTAGTATGTGTCCCAGGAGAGTTCCACCAGAAACTTAGGAGACAACAGAGAAATTGGTTGATATGCATTTGCCTATATTCTGTAGTAAGAAACAAAGTTGAATTGTATTTTTCTAGTTCTTTACAAAAAGACTACATGCCTCCATCTGATAGAATATGGGGGATTTGTCTATCTTAAGTGGGATGCGTGCACCGTTGCCTTTCCCATTCTTGAGAGCCCCCATGCACTCTGACAGAAGGAAATAAGGGCTCAACAAGGCTTTTGCAATTGGTTTTCACTGATTGATCAACTACAGTTGAGCATAACTGTGTGGATGAAAATTTAAAGTGGGTCACCAAAGAGAAAGAAAATCATGCAGTAAGATAGTGAACAAGGGGATTTTGGTTCACTGATGAGTCTGGCAGCAGTCAAAACAAATTTCCCTTTTCTTTTATAACATTAATCAATAGGAAGATGTGCTAGGAGTGAACTGCTTGGATTTTTTAAACTTACAGAGGAGACTAATGAAAGTCCTAGGAGAGAGAGCCTGGTGTAACTGAATGGCAAGTAGAGCATCTTGAGGTATAAAAGATGTGTTGATAGGTTGGTGGAGTTTGAAGAAAAAGCTACAGTCACCATATAGGTGGAAATACCAGGATCCAAACTGGCTTTTTTGTGCTTTGGAACAAAGATGGACAGTCATAGAATCATAGAATAGTCCCTTTCTTACAGCAGCAAGTCTGGTTCTGGCACTGTGTTCTAGCACCTGATTACTAACTCTAGGATCTAATTGCTGACTGAACAATTATTCAGCACAGTTGAGATGGGATTTTTATCTTTGATAAAGATTCTCAGAAAGCAGAGCACCTCCCTTTGCATTTGTCTGTGTTTCCTGGAATTTTGAAATGTTCCTGTCCTCCTGTTAGAGGAAGAGACCACCATTTTAAGGTGTCTCTAGCTGGTCGTGTAAAAGAATGACTCACTTGATTCGAAATTTTTAAAAGTGAGTCATGGCTTTATTTATAAGGAGTAGGTGGGAGGATATGAGAACTCCTCAAGTACCCTTAGGCTTTAGGAAACCCACAGTGAAAACAACTTAGTTGTCTGATCTGGGCAAATACTGGCACTGCCCATTTTTTACCAGTGCATCAACAAACCTCCATTCTTCATGTTTTGTTAATTTAGAGAAAAAGGAGGGAAAGATGGGAAGCTATCAGGTAGTAGAAGTGGGAAAAGAAACGTTTTGCAGTCGGCACCCCTTTTTCAGACCGTCTTGGAAACAGATTCAGCTCTGATGAGGAGCTGAATTCCAAGCCATCTGTGAATCCTCAAACTTGCACACCCACAGTGGAAAATGGATATAATTTGTTTCTATAGCTGCTTATGGGATGTGCCAAACTTTTTTTTCTCTTTTGGTTGCTTCTCTTCTCTGTCTACATCCGTCTTCATCCTTATTTTCTCTGAATTTTTGACCAGTAAGAAGAGGAAAGGAGCACCATCTGTTCTTAAAAAGCTCTAAGTTTGGCTTCTAGTGCTGTTAATCTGCAGCAAATCAGAGTAAAGCATGACATTTGGTATTCCTCAATTATAATGTATCTAACAGCAAATGTACGCAAACCTAAATGGATCAGTGTTTTGTTACTAAGTACAGCATGACTACTGTGAGGTTGTTGTTTAATTACTTCACAGATATCTTCTCCAATCTAGTTTTTTTTTTTTTTTTTTTTTCCCCTGAGGCCATTATTACCTGCAAACCAGGTAATAATGGTAATAATACCCAACTATATCTGGCTATTTTTCATTCTTTCTGGTATTTATATGGCTATAATTTATATAACTATCTACAATCCCAATGATTTCACCCGCCAGCAGTCTCATTAAATGTTATTTTGCAGCAAGTAGAAATCACTGTGAGAACTGTGAAGATTCTCTTCTTTCTTTTTGTATCTTTTGTGCAGGTTGATCTAAAGTAGTATGTAACAGATTTCACACTGTCTAATTATAAAAGTTATGTTTTGTTCTAAGACAGCATCACTGTTAAAACTCCACCTTGCCAATTAAAGTAATAAAGACATTAGTGAGTTTTATCTTCTGAGCATTGGGATTTTGCAACTCATTAGTGACTGTGGGTCATTAGATACAAATGAGTCAAAATAATTCAGTATTTTGCTTGGCTTTGTCAAGAAATCTCATGAAAATTGCCCTTTGAATCTAAGTAGTCTGCTGAGTTTTCTGCTATGACATTTGAAGACTGAAAATACATGTATATGGAATACACATTCCTCCCCTTGTGAAAATGGAGGAGTAAATCTTAGTAGTGTTTTGTTATGACTCAGTCTTGCATTTATTGCTACAGCATACTCTTTTTCAAACCAATACAAGTAAAAGCAGCACAGTCAGTTCCTGGTTTCTGATGTTATGAAAGACTGTAAAGAAGGCCCATTATTCTGTCTTCTTTCAGTGAGCAGTAGCCAAAGGAGGAATTTCACCCTATTTTTTTTTTTTTTTTCACTAGAATCTCCAGATGGTCTGGTGTTACAGTGCTGCATCCAACACACTGACAAATAGGCTGTCAGGGAAGATTTTTCCTGTAATGTACACTGTGAAACTAAACCATCTATTTGTTGATATACGCTGTTTGAAGTGTGTGCAGTTTGCCATGAGACATCATGAGAAGGTGACACATCTTTACCTCTATATGAATGCGATACTTGAAGTAAAACTGATGTGCTTGTTCTGTATACCAAGTTGTCAAATGAAGTAATGTGCCAGTGAAGTAGTTATGCAGAACTAAATCAGAAGTATTTCTCATCTTTTACAGGGTTATATTTCCTCTGTGCAGCCTCTCCTTAGGTTTTTGTACGTGAGGAATCTGACTAGATATGATTAGCTGAGCCCATCAGATTCTGATCACCCGCCAGTAACTGAAAGAATAGTCATGATGATCCCCATACATGTTTAATAATACAAGAGGAAGAACGCAAAGAACAATTTTTTAGCTGTCTAGTAGAAATTCTATTCAGCTTCTCATTGAATTGAAGGTGATGGCAATATTGTTGACTCAAATTTGTGGTTTAGCAGCTTAAGTAAATTGAAGGAATCAGTGTCTTAACCTGTTACAGTTTACCACCTTTTGGCTGTATTCATTGGTAGAACTTCTTTAGAAATGATTCAGTTATTTCCTTCACATTGCTACTCCTGTTGATTTTGACCACGTAAATTACGCTACTAATTTTCATGTTGATTACTAAATAGTTTCAACAAATCACATACTGTTTTCTTGGCTTTGTTTTTTTTTAAGTATGTATTAGTTCAGCATGATGAGTATGGAGCTGTATTTGAGCTCACAGAGTTTAAGGTTCTATTTCTAGGCAGATAATTTGGCTCTCAAACTACTTCATTCACAATCCACACGTATGCCATTGGTACACTGCAGATCATTTACCAGGAATAGGTGTACATTTATTTTATGTGTGTGATATTCTTCCAGAAAGATGTGATCCTTAAAAAGGCAACATTAAAAGTGTTATAAAAAGCAATCTTTCACTCCCTACCATTCTGTATAGGGAGGGTAGCTGAGTTTTCAGAGTTAAAAAATAACAGACACATACTAAATATTGCCAGACAGAACCTAAATACTGCTACAGCTTACCAAAAGCTTCCCATGAAGCAGTTGTATTGCTTCATTTCATTTATTACACAAGTAAAAGGAATATACACCCTAATTTCTTACCTTATTTTTACTTATGCCTGAAGCAATCAAGTAGTTTCAGAAGTTCAGTATTCATTGTTCTGAATAGATCTGAGGGAAATACTGTGGTTTCTCAGGTTAGTTTATAAAGCTGACAACCTATGCATTTATGTGTTTAGATTTCATTTCAGATCTTTTATTTTAGTCAGAAATTATGATCTATAAATGATTTACATAGTTCTGTATGCAGAAGGTGAACAGCTGTATGTTCATTACAGCTTTTAGTAAGACCTCAGAGTATCAGAGTGTTTTGACATCACTTTCTGCATTTTCTTTTTTCCCTTGTCCCAGTCTGCTTAATTAATAATTAATTACTGGAGACAGATTCTGCTGCAATTTGATATTCAATAGTTTGAATGTCAGCTACAGTGTCTGCAGCGTTAGGCTAAGAGCACATAACTTCAATTTACTGCACTCTACCTACAGGAACAACCAAATGTGCAAGTACTCTGAGTACATAAACCAGGCTATTTCACTTCTAAGAAAACAGGGAAGGAGGTGAGGACATATTAGGTGTGCAAATATGGTTTGCCTGAAAGTAGTGTTACTATTCTTGTGTTAGTATAGAGTTACTTTAGAAAAATAGAAAGTTACTAGTGGGCCTAGCAGCAGGTGACTTTCTCAGCCACATGTCAGTTGTTGACTGTGTGATCTGAAACATTAGAGACCAGTAATTTATTCAGATTGACTGAATTTGTACCAGTTTAGTTCATTTAATTTCAAGAAAAAGGCTAGGATCATAAATGTCTTTCAAACCTCACAGATTTAGAACAGGTTAATAGACATTATGGGATGTTGAGATATGTATCTCATGCGAGACAGGAATCTTTTGCTACCTTTGTAAAATTCCATACAGATTTGGCCAAATGGCAAAAATCCTGTTTGCATATGCTCATCAGCAGTTTCTGGACTCCAACTAGCTGATACCTCCCAGGAGACTGGCTTAATGATCTAAAATAAGAGTGCTTAGTCTGCTCTGTGATTTCAGGAATGCTCTGATTAGATAAAGCAGCATTGGACATATCTCTGAAGGCTAAAGTACTCTTAAAAAATAATCATTATATTCCATGAGTTGGTTACTCAGTGCTGGAAGAAGTCTTTTACTTCAATAACTCTTTTTTGCCTAGATGGAAGTTCACTACATAAGCCCTAACATCATTTAAGAGGTTCAGAGGAAAAAAAAAAAAAGACATTTCAAACATTCCTGTGCTGTACGGATAATCACTCTCAAATCCTGCAAGGATTGACGAATTGTGCTTTCAATGTAGATCTGTAAAATAGCCAATAAATAAGGCCCTATATTAAGCAATTTAAGAAAAGGAAAGTACTTGATAGTAATTTAATGATCTAAGTACACATTGAATATTTCAGGGTCCTGTATGAGAGAAAAATTTATACACAGTCATACATGTAAAGGAGACCATATTTAATGTTACATTTTCCTCGCTCCGTGTGGCATGAATTTTAACCTTAATAAAACCCAAGATGTTTTTCAAATCTATAATATGGCGTCACATATAGCCTTTAAGATAATTTCTTGTTTCCTCAAATTTAATACAATGCATGGCATTACATTAAAATGGATTTACAGATGTTTACTCGTATAGATGAAAGTGTGTGGACATACACAATAAAAGTTCTAAAATATATTTTGAAATATTTAGATATTGTAAGTTTACATTGCATATTTTAAACCATTATCAAATTTCTGCTTCAATCCTCCTTTGATTAGTTACCAAGGGAAGTTAATGTAGAATAATAGATTACAGCAGATTCACCTATGCTGTGTTTTTAAATTGTAAATATCTGAATATTTGCATACTGTTTGAATGATTGGTTTGGCCAACATTGAGAGAATGACCGGATCAAAGATACTGGTTGTTACGGGTTCAGCAGCAGCAGTCATTTATGCCTGAAACCATGACACTGGTTCATTCTAGTAATTTCTAAATTACAACCAAATGTATATTGAGGAAAGCTGAAAATAATTTTTCCATGAAAATTATCTCTTCATCTGTTATTTTCCTTGAGACTTAATGAAGAAAAGACTTGTGAAAAAAATCATCTTTTTACAAGCAACAGAGGTTCTCAAGGACTTCCACAGTTTTCCTTTAAATGTTTTGTTCAAGTGACTCTGGAAAGGATCAAATATGTTTACAAAGAGTTAAAAGGCACCTAGAAGCATCAGCATTGTATCCTGCTAACATTTCAGCATCTAATTATGCAGTATGTGCTGTATCTTTAATGCCAGTCTTTTAATCCACTTACAGCTATTTTATACAGGAAATCGAAGACTGGAACATTAAGATTTAATAAAAGAGGAAAACACATGATAAAAGGGACCTTAGTGATAAAAATTAATTCTGGAGGGGGAAAAATGTTGTAAAAAATAGGTCATTTCTTTGTATCTGTCATTGCTATGAAAAAGAGATTAATTCAGTGTTCAGAACACCAGACAAAGTGTTCGTATCCACAGAAGGCATGAAAAGAAAAATTAAGTTACAATTACCAGTAATATAAGTAGGAGTTTAGCAAATGATATATGAAATAAAAAGTATAGGGACTCTGTGTGTGTGTGTCTATATGTATATGTATACCTATATCCAGATTTATTTCAACTTATAAACTGTTGTGCAGTAAGTATCTATCTGGCTGCATTGCCATAGCTGGAGAGTGATCTAAAGCATTCTTCCTGAAAAATTAGCATCATGGACGTAGGGGCTGCAGTATTACCTTCTAGTAACAAAATGATGCGTGAATTCAGCAAAAAACCCTGACCTGAAGATAGGACAGAATGACTTCACTCTACTATGAGTAAATCTTAAGCTGTTACTATGTATTTTGTATACTTGCTAAAATGGAGAGGTGTGATGTGAAATTTAGACTGTTTTGAAACTTCCTGAAGTAAAATCTCAGCTTTGTTTTTTGTGCTGTGTCATGGGTTCAGCAGCAGCAGTCTGGTTTCCCCTTTAAGTAGTAACTGGTGTAGCACTGTGTTTTGGATTTTTGG
>JASSUY010016417.1:0-23709 GCA_032466535.1 Forpus xanthops | reverse complement strand
ACAGTTCCATGTCCTTTTTATGTTAAGGACACCAGAACTGCGCACAATACTCCAAGTGAGGTCTCACAAGAGCAGAGGGGCAGGTTCACCTCTCTCGACCTGCTGGTCATGATCCTTCTGATGCAGCCCAGGATAAGGTTGGCTTTCTGATCTGCAGGAGCACTCTGAAGCTGGCTCATGTTCACTTTCCCATCGACCAACACCCTCAGGTCCTTCTCCTCAGGGCTGCTCTGAATCTCTTCTCTGCCCAACCTGCAGCTGTGCCTGGGATTGCTCCAACCCAGCTGGAGGATTTAGCACTTTATGTCCTTCTGAATTTCTTTGCTCATGGCTTTAGTTGGAACTATTCTAGATGGTTTAGTATCATCAGAAAAACTTGTCACCCTGGTCTTCTAGAATAAATGTATTTTGAACACCAGAGGTCTTAGCAGCATAGAACTTCACCCAGTCATTTCATCCTAGCTTTAGTCACTTATTGAGCCACAAGAACTGCTCAAGAACAGCCTGACAGTGTTCAAGGACAGAGTCTTGGGTGACATAGTCTAGTGTGAGTCATCCCTGCCCATGGCAGCAGGTTGAAACTGGATGATCTTAAGATTCTTTCCAATACACGCCCTTCTATGATTCTATAGATTCCCACATTGAGAATTCAAGTGAACTGTGTTATTCAGAGCACCATCTCCCAAAACTCAGTAATGCCCTCAAAGATCTTGATTTGTGAAACAGAACTTCCACCTATACTTAACTTTTCCCATTGCATCTTGCTCCCTGATGTTTTTGTTTGCTGAATATTTATCAGCTTGCTCTATACAGAATTGCGCTCATCTGTGTTTATTTCTTCAATGAGCCATCTCTGGAAACCGCTATTTCATTTTGCATCACATTTACAGCTTCTATTCTTTTGCTGTAGGCTGATTTAAACAGCAGGTTGGCTCTGCACCACAGAACTGTTCAGCAGCTTCCTCTTTGGATTCCCATAGAGCTCTTGGGTGAATACCATCTGCTCGGGCAGATTTGTCTTACTCACTTTATCAGCTTGTTTGAAATTCTTTTCCACTGACACTTCAATTTGAGATAGTGCCTCAGATGTGCTCCCTGTAAGGGAAGGCTGTAGTGTGGGATGCATCTACAGTATTTATTTGACTTTGCTATCGCAAGATAATGTGCCTTGAGTGCTCATCTATCATATATTGATCATCTATTAGTCTGAACAGCTGGCTGGCAAGCTGCTTGCTTTGAGGGTTTTGGAGAAGGTTTTGTTATTAAGGTTTTCAAACCTTTTGGAAATTGCTCTTCAGAGTGCTTTTAAATAGATTTGTATCATTTTATAACACTGACTTACCTATATGCATGGGTTTCCTATATCCCCTTTTGAACTTTATTCCCATATTTTATTATTTAATAGACTTTATTTTGTTCATTCTATTAACGTTTAGGATTAAAATGTAATTTAGGCTTTAAATAAACTCTCTGAGTTTCGAAATTCATTGACTGTTAGCTTCCCGTTTCAACTTTCTTTTGGTATAATTCTCCAGTTTTGGTTTACTGCCTGTCAGCGTTCTACAAATAGAGAAAAAGTTCTGTTATTTAATATATGAAAGATGTGACTGGTGACCTATACATCAGTTTATTGCAGGACTTGGTTTAGTACTAGTCACTAAATGTCTTCCTTGGTTTAGTATGAGATAAAATATGACCCATTCCAAATTTCAAGCCAGTTCTGAAATGCAATTACTCCACCTTGGCTTCCTAACATGATTCACAGCACATAAATGGATACTCTGTGGGCATTATCAACTTTCTGACAGTTTGAACTGTGAGCTTCTACATTGATCAAGGTCATGGTGAATAGGGTAGCAAAAGATAGGGAAAGAGAAATCAGTGGTGGGCTGAAGTACAGCAGTCAACTTGAAATACGTATTCAAACTTTCCCTATAAAGCCTAGAATGATAGAGCTTCAGAAGAACTGAGCTTTGGCCAAAATCTGATGACCCATTGACAAATATGAAGCTGCCTTAGAGTGGGAATTTGTCTTCAGGGTTGGGTTTGAGTATCCTGCTTTCTTGCATGCAAGCTGTTCAGTGCTGAGAATTGGACGCATCCACCTATCATAGGGACAGTGTGAAGAGGTTTATTCTCAGTTGCAGTGTGTGTGGTTTGGTGTTTCCTCCCTTGGCTAGTGATAGGAGTGATGATCTCTCAGCTGAATGAAGGTGGATTGATTTGCTATTGTTGAATTCATTTCTGTCCCATAAGCCTGGTGAAGACACTCGTAGTAGGACTATGTCAACGCACCAGCCAGGCCCTTGCTTCCTACCATTGAAACTTTCCCAGGAGGGCAGGTAGTCTGCCAAACCAGGACTATCCTCCAGTCTGCACACAGAAGTGCACACCACATCAGAGGACAAGCTGTTGCCCATACTGTTAAATCACAAGTGAGCTCTGTTGGGTGGGTTTGGCCTGGGCCAAGTGAATATTCTCTGACAATGCCTGAACACACTTTGGGAATAGCCTAGGACAGGATTGATTCCCAATGGACAATTTTCATGTGGCCAACATTGGATTTTTCCATTCCTTTTTCTTTTTTTTTTCCCTTGGGTCTGAGTGAGGAGTGTTTAGCCATCTGGACCCACTTCATGTCATGACAATTGACATCGCAGCTATAAAATGGCCTTTAATTGTTTATCATTATGCATGCAACTGGAGTCTTCACTGCTGTTCTTGAACGGTCTTGAGTGTAAGTTTGAGCAAGTCTCCTTACTTCCTTCAGCTTGCTGTACAGTCAGCCTCATAGATTCTTGGCTTGGCTTGTATTTGGGAGAAAAGATAACTATGCATGCTGGTTATTGAACATGCAATGGCATTGCTAATCAGCCATGTCCTTTAACCAGGTCTCTGGTTATCAAGAGGTCTCAGCAAGGTGGTCAGGGTCAGGCAAGGCCCAAAAGAAGTCAGTAAGGGCAAGTGTGGTAAATGGATGCAAATCTGAAGAATACAGTGGTCCAGAGAAGTGAGCTGAAAGGCCAAAATATATCTAGGAGCTCTTTCAAGACGAAAACGAAAGATTAGCCTGGGATTAAGTTGCAGATGAGGAAAAGCAGCGTCATAGGAGAGGATCCAGGACAAGGACTAAACAGAATGGGAGTGAGGTCGGGCAGATGTGGAGTAGGGTTCAAGCATAGCAGGAATCAAGCTCAGGAGGCACAATCACAACCCAGAAGGATGGTGAGGAGCAGAGAACAATAAGAAGGTCTCCTGGTTGAGGCAAGCCTCCAATGGAACCTACATGAAAACTCTCAGGTACTTAGGCACATTTGTTTTTTCTTCCTGGCTGCAGAACACAAAATTCAGGCAGAAGTCAGCACTAGTATGGGAAACATTTTGGGATATAGCCAGAGAACACAGGAGAGGCAGTGACGCAGAGACTGCAGGTCCTATGAATAACTCTGAAAATTAGCTGTGAATAGTCCCCAGCAATACTTGGCTGTGTTTGCGAAAGACATTGATACTCATGGTATCAGTGGTGTTGGCCAAAGCAAAATTAGCAATGAAGGTAACACGTAAGAGTTTTGGTAATAGCTTATTAGTGGTATTTCTTACCTTCTCTAAATGCAAAGTAGAACAACTTTTTCCTGAGTATCCAGATGTTTACTCAAACTGTGTTCACTGCGGGTCCGGTGGTTGTTCAAAGGAGCATCTTCCAGCAAAGCTGTAGAAAGTATGTTTCTAAATAAAGTCTCACACTTTCAGGCATGATCCAAAACCATCTTTCCATTGGTTTCCAGAGGCTTTTGGATTAAGCTTCATATGCAGATTTGCCAGTGCTCTCAGATGAAAAACAGTGAAGGATATGAAGTGCCAGATGGTGTTAAGTGAAATTTATTTGGTTTGGAGGTAACACAGAAACCCTCAGCTGAATAGACCCAGAAATTCTGGCTGCTGGAGTGTGATTCCCCATCTGTACTGAACATCAAGGTGGCTCAAATAAAGGTCAGGGACCCATATTATCATTCTCTGTTCCACTGGTGGCTTATAAAATATTTTAGGATGCATTGAGGGGGCTGTATAGGAACAGCCTGACTACTTTAGCAGATGTCACCACTAGAAGAATGTCTGCCATGATGTGGTGTCTTGTCCTTTGATAGCTGTTCAAAGAGCAGGCAGGAAATTGCACTGCTGAAAAATAAAAGGGATATTAACACAACAGAAAGAGCTGATAGTGTTTCTCTTAGTGATACCAGGCTGGGTTGGTTGAAAAGCTAACCTTAGCTACCCTGAAACTGGAGCTTGCATACTGAAATACATGGTGTGGACTTGAGTCCAGTTTTCATGTGGACATTTTTATTCTTGTGCTTTCCACCCACCTTTCAGCAGAGCCAACAAACAAGGCATTGAGGCCCTTTAATTTTAGTATTCACCCTAACTTCCAAAAGTTTTCCTGCTACTGATTGCTCCTAATGACATTCAGATCCCACGAAACTCACTCACTTTCAAATCTAGAGGTACATATCTTGATAACTATTAAACATGACCACAATCAAGGTGGAAACGGGATGGGAGGAAAGCCGTGGGGCTACAATGAGGCTCTATTGCTGAAGTTCCAGATGACTGTGTTTCAACTGATATTTAAAGTGGTTAATGTGCACTGACCTGAGCAAGGCAAAAGAGCATTTCCAGGGCTGTTGCAAAATGTTTACCTCTCAAATGTTTTCTGACAGAAAATGCCATTATGGATTAAGCAACTTTTTTTGACAAGTGTCTGTTTTCAGCATGAAATTTCAGATGTTTACTGAAGATTTTCAGCTAAAAGCAGAAAGTTTATTTTCAGCTGCTTCTATTTTTTTTTTTTTTTTTTTTTTTTTTTTTTTTTTAGTAAAACTTAGAATTTTTGGGAGAGAAGAAGAAAACTTTATTTTCAGAGCACCTGTGGTCTACCCACTCTTTCAGGTGGAGAAAAGCCTGAATAATGGCATTCTGAAGTGTAAAGCTCTTATGTGAGCATTGGAAAACCTTAGTAGGGTCCTGGCTAGATAGGTTTGGCTCATGCCTGTCACCTGGCTTCACTTCCTGCGATGGGAGAGACCAGAGGAACATGTATGAAGCTTCATATGTTAAATGTTTGACTGTCTTTAGAGCAAAACATTTGCATTCATGAAGCATCTTTGAGTGTTTTTCTTACTTAAAAAGTGGATACCAATCTGCTTTTGGTGCCTGGTGCTGATGAGAATGCTTGTTCCCACCCAAATGTAGCACTTTGGTGTCCTACCCATCTCTGACCATGGACACCATGTTGAGATCAGCGGACCACACATACTATGCCTTGGGCAGGCTGGGCCCAGAGTTTATCTGTACTGTGTGCAAATGGTTGGGACACAGCCTGAGCAGGAAACAAGGCCAGTTGAGTGACTCCCATGCTTGATGGTGGAGACTTGATGGGTCTTCACAATTTGCCTTGCTCTTCTGTCACAAACTCTGGATACCTGCTGGTGCTGATGCTAAGCCAATTCACCCTTTTCACTTCCAAATCCCATGACAGCTGGATGAACCAGAAGATTAGCTTGGCAAGGCTCGTACTGACGGAACTTGATAGTATCTTTCTCCTTGGAGAGAAGGGTTTGAGCAAGGAACAAAGCCATGCAACACGTGTGGGGAAGGGAGCACTCAGTTCTGCAAAGAAAAGTGTTTTGCATGGTGGATATGGATGTGTTATTTGTGACTGCGCTGTAGAATCAGTGCTGGAGCATTTCAGGACTTCCCACAGAGCTGCACTGGTGGGTAGGCACAGGGTCCCAACCATGGGACGATACGGTGAGCCTGCATCATCATGTTTGGGTACGTGTCTCCATGCATGGCCTACTTGCAGCACTCCAAGTCATTGTTTGATCCTTTGGTTCCGCAAACAATCTTGCTCCCTCCACAGGAGGAATTATCCTTGTTTCCATCAGTTGATTTTGGATCTTCTCCCTGTGAAGTGATCCAAGCTGTGAAGAGCTTGTTAATCCGTTAGCACAGAGCCTGAATAAACTGACTCACAAGGTAGTGGTTGTCGCTGCTGAAAGCCTCTGCATAAGAAGATGTTTAATTTGTCCTCCTGGAGCTGATGCACAGCCTCTGTTTTGCTGTTAACTCCCATGTGTCACAGAGGGACCCTCCTTTATGCTGCTGAAAAGGCAGCACCACTTGGCTCTGCGGCATGCAGGCATCTTGGCCACCGACGTGTCAGCTCTCTGGGGGGAGCTGGTAGAAGTGATGTGGGAAGCTCAAACCTGAAGTCATCCTTCCCTGCTTGCCAGTATGAATCATTAAATCATCTGCTTTTATAGGCTATGGCCAGCTATAAGCACCGCAGAAAGGGAGATTTCACTCTTCTGCCTCCACACAGCCACACATGGTCAGATCCTATCCTGGTGCCACTCCAGTGGTTTTACATCAAGAATATTCACTCTTTTCTAAATTAAGCTAAAAGTGATGCTTGTTTTATTCCCCCACACTCCCTCAAAGGTTGTTTCAAGCAAAGCTTCTTGAAGATATTTTATAAAGTACTTTTTGGGAGGGTCAAGAACACCTCTTAATGTTTCTGAGCATCTTTCTAGATATTACTCCCACTAGCCCATCCTAGCCATGTAGGGTAAGAAGGGCAGAAAGAACAAGAAGGAGGCATCTGCATGCAAAATGAACTCCCCCTTTAATATAGGGACCTTTCCTCCCTGTCACTTGATGGTCTGCTGGAAATAACTTATGCCCATTGAACACGAAGTTGGTCTGCCACAGCTGGCTACAGGTGAGCTAAAACTGTCTTACCTGGATTTGGTTGCGGTTGGGTGATCTTTCTGGTGGTGGGAAGAAGAAGATGATTGTTGAGAGGATGATTTTGTTTAGACTGAAAAACTTTCCTGAGCACAAGTCCTTTTAGCAAAGCCAAAGTTGATGGCAAAGTGGTATCTGGCAAGCAGAGCCTTTGGTTGACTCTCACATCTCATTTCCTTTGTTGGGTGGAAACAAAGTGATGTTTCTTCTTTCTTTTTTCTCAGTCACTGAGACTCAAGGCAGCCTTCTTTGATGCCAGGCTTCAAATTAAGAAAGGTGCAACAGCAACAACACATAAATGTACCCCAGCAGGCTATGGACAGCAAAACACAGGAAAATGGCTTGAGATGTAGAATAACCACAATTGGCACATGACTTATTGATTACACCCGTCATATGACCAGCCCTCAGCTAGTTATAAATATTATATTAGAAGTGTTAGTGAAACCAGATGGGTTGCAACCAGTCCAGAATGTGGTGAGCCTGCGGCCTGAAATAAAGAGGGAAGAAGCACAATGCTTTGGCATTAAAAATCATCTTTGTGCTAGAACCAAACACTGATGAGGAAAAAGAGGAAAAGTCACAGAGCCGGCTGTGCTGTGTACATGATGCCTGGGAAATCATCTTTCTGTGTCTCGGGGCATCAAAATCTATTGCTCAAGAGTCTGCAGTGTATGTTGGATGTTTCATTCTGATACTAACTAACACTTTTAATTAGTCTGATTGTGCTCATTTTGGGTCAACAGTGAAAGAAGAGACAGAACATGAAGGCTATTGCTCACTGCATGTTACTTGCATACAGAGCTAATGCTTAAGTTGGTGCAGGAGTGAGTAAAGAGGTGAATACAGCTTTATCCATCAGTGCCTCCCTCCCTTACCCCTTCAGATGCTACCCTCTATGTTTGAGAGGGTTTTAGACCCCTCACACTCAGTGCCTGCTGCAGCGCTTGCCTCTGGGTGCTTTATATGTCCTCAAACACACCTCAGTGACTTCCCAGCTTGTGTTAATCTTCCCCATGTTAGCTGCTCCCCCAGAAATCTATTCTGCTCTTATCTCTGCTTGGAGGACCCCAAACATTCGTTAACCACATCAAGAGACCCTTAGAACCCCATTGACTCAAGAGGCGGATCCAGGAGCACTGCACATTCTACGAGCAGCAACCCAGAGCTGTGGGACATGGTGGAGCCGGGCTGGCTACGCACTGCCAAATCCCACATGGATCAAAAGACTTGTATAGCATGAGGTGCATTAGCATTTGCATCAATCCCTGCTGCAGTACAGCCCCGGGGCTGTCCATGGAGCAGCTGATTTATCCCGCAGCTTGGGAATGGAACGGTCAGCGATAAGGCATCAGAGCACAGTGTCCGGCTGTTGACAGTGGGGCTCAGGGTCACGCAGGTGCACACGGAGCCCTGTGTGACAACCCGCAGCCTGTGCAGCTGACAAAACATGCCCGGCATCTGGTGCTGTCCTCGTGTCTGGGCCTCTGTGCTGGCACGCCAGCCCCGCGCAGCCGGTGCCTCCCAGCGTGGACAGAGCTGGATCCTTACACAAACACACGGAGGCGGCTGCAGCGGAGCTGTGCCAGGGTTGGATTTGGCCCTGCCGTGCAAAGCAGTTCACAGTCGTGCCTCCAGCCTCGTCTGTGAGGTCCTCACCAGCCTCGCCTGTGCCTGCATCTCTCCTCCTTCCAGTTTGTTTCCTCAGCCAAACCGTGCATCACCATCCTGTCTCGCCTGGTCCTCTGGAGATGCCCTGCTCTCCTGCTTTGGTCCCTAGGCAGGTCTCCCTGCCTGCTCTTATCACCCTCCAGTCTGGCAATAAGGCTTATTGAGATGCTGGGGCTTGGAGGCTTGTGGAGGGCTGGGTGCATCCATCCTGCTTGAGCTTACATGGGAAAATAACCTGGCAACTTTTAATTAACCCAAAGTGTGTGATTGAGATCCTGTGTCAGATGGCTTTAGGGTACACCCTTGCTCTGGTTGGGTTTTTGAGGGCTATATACATTTGTGGCAATACATGGATACAAATGACTAAGAATAGGAAAGCATGTGCTGGGTCTGCGTCCACTTCTTTCTGTCCCGAAAAGGAACAGGCTCTCTCCAAGAGCCCTAACCTTGTCTTGAAGGCCAGGACAACATGCTTTGCTGATGAGGTGGCCTGAATTTCATCACCCTCATATCACTTTTGGTTCTTGGCAGACGTGAGAATCTGTTGCTTATAATACTACTTACCTCTTTAAAAGGGCTGTTTATCTCAAAGAGCTTTAAAAAGAAGCCAAGATCATTATTTCCATGCTCCAGATGGGGAAACTGAGGTATGGAAAGCAAAACTGATTTCCATGAGTTACAGGGCAGCACTGAGGCAGAGCAGAAAGGGGCTTCATCCTGCCCATGTCCCTTGGCTACCCTGCCTTGTGCTGCAGTGCTGCAGCACAGGGTTAGGTGGGAGAGCTGACTGCGACATTTATCCTTCAGGGTGATCGCTGTCCATCAGTGCTCCCCTTGAACCATGTTGAAGGTGTTCCAGGGAAGAAAGAGCCACTTGAGGGCAGGCAATTCGGTGTTATGGTTGAGAAGACAACTGCAGCCTGTGGTACAGTTGTATGGGGTGGTCATTTGGATGTAATCCCTTTTAGAAGGATTAATCATCTAGAAAAGAAATTGGGGAAATACTCTTTTTTTCCCTAAGACATCGTCAGGAATGTGGGTATTTCATTAAATAATGGTTAGAGACACTTTACAATAAATCCAAAGAATTCTCACTGTTTTACTGTGCAGGCACTTTGTGAGACAGTCGCTTTCTGCCCTTAAGACTACAAAAAGCACAGCAAGGAAAAGGTCATTATATCCATTTTACAGTAGAAGGATCTTGGACACATCTGTCTCACAATCACATAAGAAACTGGTGACTGAGGTGGGATTGTAATCCATTTTAACTAAAGCCCTTGTCCAGTGATTTAATGCCAAACTCTTGTTCCAAGGGTGAATCTCTTAAGGTGAAAAAGGACACAGAAAAGGAGAATGATGAAGAGCTGAGATGCTGGATGCATTTTGCTTTGTTGTCCCCTGTACAACAGGTCCAAAACCAGGGGGAAAATGAAAAAAGACAGGAGTTGATGGAGAGACAAGAATGATCAAGCTGAAATCATCTTTGAATCATCACCCAACTTAGGAGACCCCCTCAGGGATCCCCACCTGCAGATTGTAGCTGCGATCTGCCCCTGAAGATCTATAGTTTCTCTATGGATTGATCAGATTTGCCTGTGCTCCTCTTCTCCATCTGCAGTGGCAGTCTCCTGGAGTGGTTTTGCGCTGTGGAGAGGTGACACTACAATGAAAGATGGATGTGTGCTGGTGATGGGCATCATCATGTTTAACTGCAAAAATGCTTCTGGAGTGTCCTGAGCCCTGTGGTTTGGAGTCGCAGGTACAGCTTGGTCCCTGGGTCTGCTTCCACCAGAGCTCCCCTCCCTCTCCCACATTGGGTTTTACCCGTATGGATGGAGAAGGCGACAATGAGGGCAATTTTATTGCTCCTTTTTATCTCTGGAGAAGTGCCACAGTCAACATCAGCCCATCATATGCTGGTGGGTGCGCTGCTTTCAGCTGCTGGCTGAACACTTATTTCCCTCCTTAGCAAAAAGGGGTTATCCCTATCAATGGTGGTCACTGTAAGTTGGGCCACCAGCTTGCTCAGGGCCTCTCCAGCTGGGATGCCCTTCATCCCCCAGTTATTTAGGCTCTGTGTGCAGCCTGGCACCCAGCACGAACAATACAGCAATGAAAAATTACAGATGGGCAGACAAAAATGCCTCCTTCTGTGCTGTGGGCAGTTAATGGACATTTTTCATGTGGAAAAATACTTCTTTTTGTCTTTTATCTACATTCTCGACTCCTGTAGGCAAGTTAACCTTTGCAGAAAACACTATTGCTTCCCCAGAATATAAATAGAAGTCTCATCTCCAGTGTTTGGTATTTATTACTGGAGAAAAAACTATGCTTGTTTGCTGGAGGGTATCTTCAGAGGCATTGGTACTGCCCCATCCCTTCCCTGGGGCTGCCCACTGCCCTGGCACTGCATCTTCTCCCTTATGCATGGAGGCAGGATTCAACCTCACCCAGCGAAACACAGCTTCTTCTGCCAGATGTTGCCGCTGTGCAGACCATGGGGGTATTCCCGCAGGAACTTGACTTTCAGAAATCCCATTCTCCAGCTGCCTGGCCCCAAAACTGCTGGGGCTCTGTTTGCTGGGAAAGGAAAAAAGAAGGGGGGGGGGGGAAGGCAACATATACACACAAGAAGAAAAAAAATCTGAAGGCATCCAGTTGCTCCTGGGCAAATTGCCAGTGATTGAGTGACCTGCTGCTTCCCCAATATTGCATTCCACTGGCATGTCTTTAGCCCTGGCTGACGCCAGCCATCTAACTCACCCCCAAAGCAAACATTTCCAGTTGGCACCGCTGCCTTGTTTTTTCTGAAAAACCGATTCATGCTTCCCTTAAAAAGTTTTACTATATCCATTTTTTCCCCCTCCCTTTTCTCCTTTCCCCCCCCTCCCAGTGCATGGAGCCACCGGGGACTGGCTGCTGCTTTAGGGATTTCTCCTTCAAACAAGAAGGAAAAGAAGAGAAGGGGGATTTTTCTTTCCGCCTCCCTTTTTAGCGAGCATGATAAATCCATTCAGAGTGCTCCTTGTGCGCCAGTGTGGAAACCTTCTGCTAAAAGAGTTATTCTGTTCTCATTCACAGATAATTGCTCCCCGAGGGGCCGGAGAGGGAGTGAGGAGGAGAGACTGATAATCCGGGAGGACATGGATACAAATATCAGGCTGTGGTGCTGAGTGCCTGTTTAATTTATTGGGAACGAGCTGTTACTCAGCACTTTGCAGGATTAGACCCGCTGTTAATTCAGGAGAGATGGAGCCGGACGACAACAACAACAACAACCCCCCCGGGGCCGTTGTGGAGACGGGCTGTGTTGGAGAGGGAGCACATGCTGGTTTATTTTTTACGCTATGGAAAGAATGAGCTTTTAGGACACAAAGTCCTCGCGGCCAGCAGGAGGGGAGCGAGGGGACAGCCTGGCTCCCTGCTGCCCGCCCTGACGTACAGACCCAGGTTAGGGTTGCTGCTCGGCCAGCTGGGATGATGTATGGCAACAGGGGGGGCTCCCCTGAAAAGGGCACTGATTTGCTGCCATGCGGCGCCATCAGCATCCTCACTGCTTGGCAGGTAGATGGGTGACAGCACTCAGCATCATGTAAATAGGTGATGGTTCAGATCACCCATGCCCACTGGGTCCTGCTTCGGTTTCAAAGTGCTCTTTTATCATCGGTTATATCTAATCGCATAGTACACCAGCCCCACATCTGATGGGCTGTTCTTATCCAGGACTTCACACAAAAATGAGAATTCAGCTTCCTTCCCTTTTAAAGTCTTCATAGAGTTCATCCTGCATCCCCAAAATGGGGTAAGTTACTCAGCAGGATGCCAAGGATCTTGAACAGGGTAAAGGAAGGCGCCTTCTTTTCTTGTCTTGATGGCCGGCTTCTTTCATTCTGAAATGCCTGAGATATTTGACAGATCTGCCTGGTTTTTCACTGACCATTTGAAGAAAAACCCCTCTGGGAAGCCAAGGACTTGGAAAGAAATGTTTAGACTCTTCTGGCCCAAGTGCAAGTTGCAGTGACATTAAGATATAGCAGGCTTTTCTGCACAAGGTTTCTTTCTTCAGGAACAATAAATACATTAATCTGACTGTCTAATAAAGCATCTATCACACCAACTGAAAGAGCCTGAACATGGCATTCTGTTTTCTCATGGGGTGGTCCAACATGGGTGCTGTTCAGTATCTGAAGGGATCTATAGGGATGCCGGAGAGGGACTCTTCATTAGGGACTGTAGTGATAGGACAAGGGATAACGGGTTCAAACTGAAACAGGGGAAGTTTAGATTGGACCTGAGGAAGAAATTCTTTACTGTAAGGGTGATTCTTTACTGTAAGGGTGGTGAGGCACTGGAATGGGTTGCCCAGGGAAGCTGTGGATGCTCCATCGCTGACAGCATTCAAGTCCGGGTTGGACAGAGCCTTGGGTGGCATGGTTGAGTGGGAAGTTGTCCCTTCCCCTGGCAGGTCCTATCCAACCCTAACTATTCCATGATTCTATGATTAAGAGCTATTTATTTCTCCCATTTTTTTGGGTGTATTTCTCACCTGACTTTCTATGTTTGAAGACCCATTCAACTGGGGAAAGAAAACCAACCTGCTCCCAGAAAACGTGGCTCCCTCTTGGACAGCATCTCCCACTGTCAAACCGGCAGCTACCGCTATGTCCATTTAATAGGTGGGGAAGCTGAAGCAGCATGGATGAAATAACTTCCCTAAGGACACTTTTGTTGGATAAGGGAGTCAGAAAGTGCTTTGTTTAATGTAGCTATTGAAATAAGGGAACCGAGAGCCACTTTAGGGCTTTTCCACATATCAAATTGTTTCAGGAGAGTTTTCTTTGTGATCAGAGTATTTGGGAATTTTGATGATGCAGGAATAAATGATCACTTATAATTCTCTTGAATTTATTATTGAGTGGGATTAATGATGATTTTGAATCAGGGGGTTGCAGTATGGGATCAAGGACACCATCCCAGGGAAGTTTTCCCTTCGAACAGCAGTAACGCTCCCCTCCTCCCCTCCTTGTGGATTATTGAGTGATTCTTGGCCAAAACAACCCTGTGCTCATTTCATAGTAGCAGTTAGAAGAAAAACTGACAGCTATGAGGTAGTAAAGACAAATAGCGGAAGGCAGAGACTTGGGAAAGCAGGTCTCAGGCTGTGCTTATGAGGAGTGATGACAGCAAACCCGTTTCTCCAGCAGAATGAAACCTGAAGGGGAATACTTTGCTCTTTCAGGCTGCTAATGTAAATAAAAGGCACACAGAGGAACACCAGTGGGTTAACAATCAATTAAAAGCATATTTCCAGCCTTGTGTGATGCTAGAAGGCTGCGGGTGACATAAATAAGACAGAGATGAGGCACCATGATGAGATTCTCGGGAAGTGCAAAGACTGGGGCAACCAGCACAGCAGTGGGATTTCCCCTTTGGTTTACAGTTTCACCCTCTCTGAATGCTTCAGGGGTACATTTAAACTCACACAATTGATTTAATTTCAGCTAAAAGAATAATGATGAGAATATTACTACTGATCTTTCAAAAACTCTTAAGCTATATTCTTGGTGTGATCTGACTTAATGTGTCCCATAATGTGTCCCTTCAGTGTCTCAATGGTACTAAAAACACAAAAAGCATATTTAGTTCCCTGGACATGGAATTCTTTAGCTGTTATGTGATTGGTTGTTTTAGTGATGATACTGTAATTCTGTTATGTCATATCTGAGCTCTTCAAGCCATTTTCACCTGGTATAAATGCCAGCATCAAGGTGGATCAGAATGGGATGGTGTATCACCAACAAAACCAAGGTTAAATAAGAAATGAAAATTGATAGCTTTCAGTCTGTGATATCAGAGGCACATAAACACAGGGACCATAACATCTGTCTGGATTTCCATATTGTCCAAACCATGTCTTTTATTCTGCACTGCTCTTCATTGGTCCTCCCTGTGGGATGAATCATGGCACGGTTAATGGTTGCACCTGGTGCTTCAACATGTGCTGCTGGTTGTTGCATAGAATCACAGACTGCTTTGTATTGGAAGGGACCTTGCAGCTCACCCAGTTCCGACTCCCTGCCACACGCAGGGACACCTTCCACTAGAGCAGGCTGCTCCAAGCCCCTGTGTCCAACCTGGCCTTGAGCACTGCCAGGGATGGGGCAGCCACAGCTTCTCTGGGCACCCTGTGCCAGCGCCTCAGCACCCTCATAGGGAAGAACTTCTGGCTGAGATCTACTCTAAATCTACCTTCTTTCATTTCAAACATAAATGTGTCATACCTTTATCACGTCTAGAAGAGCCAGCCACAGAAGATATGCCCATGACATGCTTAGCCCCATCATGCCTGATCTGACCAATCCATGTATATGGTTTGGATGAGTCCATGGGCTGAGCCTGCAGCCTATTGGGGATACTGCTGCTGGAGGATGCTCCAGCCCATGCTGCAAGGGGCAGGATGAGACCAAGCCCTTGCTGTGAAGCTGCTCTCCTGCTGATTGCAGCTGCCCTGCAGACAGGAGGAGGAGATGCTGGCTGCCAACTGTGCCCCAGGGGATAACCCCAAAGCAGCTCTATAACCCTCTGACCACGGCTACTCCAGCTGTCAGGCAGCAGTTGCTGTCTGCGGCTCTGTGGCTGCCTGAGTGTTATCCCGCACGCACAGCTGGGGAGCATCTCTCACAGCTCCAATGCCTTCAAAATGGTGTTGATTTGGCACCTGTCTGCAAGATATATATATGGCCTCCCTATAAGTGCCTGAGTCTGATACAGCCTGCAGTGTGCAGCCTTGCAGCTGAGCTGTCAAGGATGGAAAATTCCCCTTATCACTCGCATTGGGTTGTTGTTATCTGTGTGCCTTTGTTCCCTGAGACACCTGGACAGAAAGATGACATATGGGTTTCTCTGCAAGAGCGTGCCTGGTGTGGCTGCTGGTGGCAAAATGGTCCATTGATGTTGATGCCAGGGCCATCTCTAAGATGGAGAAATCCAGCCCATCACTGCCTTGGTAAAGACACTGCAACCTTCTTTTGTCTTTAAGGACACTACTGGACACAAACCCAGCCTTACCCTATTAGGACCAGCTAAAGATATAGTTGAGTGACATGAGAGTACTTTTTGCTGGGTGCAGACTGCTCTGGTCTCCCCCAAACCCTCCTCTCCCAGCATGTGCTCCAGCCAAACCATTGCTATAGTTTTTAGCAGCCTTAGAACTATCCAATTCCCTACTCCATTTCCTAATTATATTTTTTATATGGTGGTTTATAAGGGTTGTTTCTTTACTTTAGATGGGTCAAATCCATACTTGCAGACACCTCCAGATCAGGTCTGAACTGTGGTTTGAACCTTCTTGCGCAAACCCATGCTTGGTACTGATACTTTAGTGCCTAGCACTTCCATGCTTTCCTAGGGAGCACTAAATTGCATCATAACAGTCCTAAGGCTTAGGAACCAGAGCACAAATAAAAAGTACACTTTAAAAAGTATACATATCCCCTGTTCTTGAAGGCAGTCTCATTATGTGGAGAGCCTATTCATGGGTTTGACAGCTTGCTTCTGGCAATAACAAGTAACCTCTCATCACTCGACAAGGAAGAGTGATGGGCAGTGTCAGCAACCTATCTGAAACACTGCTGAGAATATAGATGCTTGATGCAGATGATGCTGATAAATCTGACAAAAGTAATTGGTCCATCGAGAGAATTTATAGGGACAAGGCCTGGTGCTGGCTAAGAACATTCTCTAGCACCATCTAGTGCTCTGAAAGTCCAATTTCTTAATGCTGGGGTTTAATCATTGCATGGATCAATACCATAGGCAGTTTTGAGCACTATGGTGCAGGACCGTGGAGTGATGCATATCTTGGAATATATTGCATGAAAGAGTGAGCATTACATTGAGTTAAGTGTTGGCTGGGAACCTAGGTAATGAAATGTGCCACATATACTGCAGACAGTGCAGATTTGCGATTTATGCTTGCTGGGCTTTGGAAGCAGGAATCCATATTATTTAAGTATATGTTCAATCATTTCATAAAGTAGGAATGGATTCATAAATACAGACTTCAGGGGCTGAACCTGAATGCCCCTGGAGCATTTCAAATGTATCCTTCCTTTCCCCAGCACGTTGCCACTACTGAATATCTCTGTTCCTCTCCAAACGCACCTTAACTGATATCATTCCTATTTTTGCAAGGCTCCCTTCAAGGCTGATGAAATTCATCCCCAGAGGAGAATACCTCACTTAAAAGAAACAGAAGAGGGAATAATGGTCAGCATCTATGAACATCTGCAGCAGCTGAAGATGCTATTCAAGCTGCGTTGAATCTGGCTATTAGGTTGGGGGAAGAGACACAAAACTATAGGGAGGACATGGGCTGTTTAGTTAAGAGGCTGGAATTCAAGCTGGGTTTGTCAGACACATTTTAAGCAGCCAATGAAACCCACAGGGATAGGGAAACCCATGGAACTACGCTGTTATTTAAATATTGTATTTTCTTTATTTGTTTGTTATGTGAGGCTGTGTAGACATAGTGTTGAGCCGTGAACTGAACTTGTAAGGTTTTCTATTTGGTTTTATGCCTATTGCATGGTGTACCTTACTTGCTGTTTCCAGGACTTGTCAAACTCTGATGGAGGGGATATTTTTTACCATCTTATGTAATTTCTCTGGTACAATATTTTCCCAATACCTTTCTGGAATGTGATAAAACTGTTATTAATGAGATGGTGCTAACAGTTCCCATAACAAATCTTGTCAGTTGTAAGGTTTTCTTCCCTGGGATTCCTTATGATAACACAAGTTGCTGGTAGCCAATGCCAAGCTTATCTTGTTTGCTGATTTTCTGTGTTGAGCTTTATTTCTTCTCTGTCACCACAAGTAAGCCAAAGCAACAAACTCAGAAGGTACATGCTTTATCCATTAAGCCATTACAGTCATAATCAGTAAGTTTGTTCAGCTCGGCTGCATTCACTGCTCAGACTTTTGTTTCTAGATTCATTTTTTTAGGATCAATGGCAGTGAAGTTTTGGCAGGGAAGTTGTGAGTGAAAGTTATGAAGGCTTCATGAGATTTCATCACAAAAGACAATCAACCTCCAAGACAGACACAGCAGCCTGTTGCACTATTTGTGCCAGCACCGGGGGTTGCAGGAGGACAAGGAGACCCTACTCAAAGGTTTTTGGCATGCAAGTGAGGATGGGACATTGCACATCCATATGGCCTCTTCATCACCAGCACTGATGAAAGTCTTTCTTGAAGTAAAACCCTCCTGAATCAAACTGACAAAAGAGGTGAAGAAGACATCAAGAGGTGGATGGCCGTGCAAGTTACTCTCTAACAGGAATGTAGGCATTTGCCATTTGGGGGGTTGGAACTAGATGATCCTTTGAAACCCTAACTATCCCATAATTCTGTGATTCTATGACTCTATGACTCTAGCTTGTGAAGTTAGACCCTTCTTGTGTAATGCAATAATTCCCATTGAAGGTCTAGGACTCTGGATCTCTCTTCCTGTGCCTGGTTCTTTAGATAGAAAAGGACCATCGCTTTGAGCCAGCGCTCCTCTGCACACTGAGATCGCTCCTTTCATTTAAAGAACAACACCCAAAGTACTTTAAAATGCTAATTAAAAAAAAGAAAATATCCTTGGAATCAAAATAACTGAGTTCTCCCTTACTGGAAAAAAGTTTGCTGTAAACAGGTTATTTCTGGCTGCATCTGAGCAATGTGTGTCACCAAAAGGCATTTGAAAAACTTGCCAAAAAAATGAAATCCAAATCTATTTCAAAACCTTTTTATTCTTGTCTTATTCAGCTCTAATTCTATGTCCTCTTTGCTTTTAAAACGCTTCAAAACCTACATTTTTTGCTACATTTAGAGGTGCAAGATAGAGCGGAGCAGGTAGAAAGTTTTATAGCTACATCTTGACCTTGGCTAAAACCCCTTGAGTCTGGATCTAAACAAGGATGTCTCCAAAGCTGGGGGGTTTGGGTTTTCTTGAAATAGCAGGTGGTTGTTCAGATAAGAAATGCTGGTTCTGCCCATTATACAGACAGGAACCAGGTGCAAGGTGCAGATCTGCACTGGGACTTCCTGCAAATATGGGAGCCTGCAGCCAAAATGCTTCTTGGATCTGATCACTGCTGTGCTTTCAGTTATAATTACTCCATTAGAGCGTGTCAGATTGCCTGCAACTGAAAACACAGTCTAAAAATGTACAAACTTTCATATGCCAATGGGAACTGTGTTAATGAACGACTAATAGGCTAATGAGCAATGTCATGTTTTGGATATTCTTTGCCATCAAAGAAGATCAATGCTGGCACTAATGCAACTATAACTTTTTGCTTAAGAGAAGACTCACAGAGTAGGAAAGTGAGAGTAATTTACAGCAAAAAGGCGTTGGTGCTAGATAGTGGCTGCCATATAAGCTAAGTCGGGCTATGGACACATGTGGATGTATTTATACTAACGTATGCCTTGCAAGGGCTTCAGATCCTGGTGGGCTGTTGGATTCCTCTGCTCATCCAGACCCAGCCATTACACTCGCGGCTCAGTCTTATACTGACCTGCAATTATTTCATTGCTGTGTTTGCTTCAACCCCATGACCCCCAAATTAATGTCAGTTTGCATACAGAGAACACAGAATCATAGAATAGTTAGGGTTGGAAAGGATTTTAAGATCATCTAGTTCCAACCCCACTGCCAGGGCAGGGACACCTCCCACTAAACCATGTCACCCAAGGCTATGTCCAACACGGCTTTGAGCACTGCCACTGATGGAGCATTCACAACTTCCCTCAGCAACCCATTCCAGTGCCTCACCACCCTTACAGTAAAGAATTTCTTCCTCCTTATATCCAATCTAAACTTCCCCTGTTTAAGTTTTAACCCATTGCCCCTTGTCCTATCACTACAGTTCCTAATGAATAGTCCCTCCTCAGCATCCCTATAGGCCTCTTCATACACTGGAAGGCTGCTATGAGGTCTCCATGCAGCCTTCTCTTCTCCAGGCTGAACAGCCCCAACTTTCTCATCTTGTCTTCAGACGGGAGGCGCTCCAGTCCCCTGATCATCCTCGTGGCCCTCCTCTGCACTTGTTCCAACAGTTCCATGTCCTTTTGATGTTGAGGACACCAGAACTGCACACAATATTGCAAGTGAGGTCTCATGAGAGCAGAGTAGAGGGGCAGGAACACCTCTCTCGACCTGCTGGTCATGATCCTTCTGATGCAGCCCAGGATAAGGTTGGCTTTCTGAGCTGCAAGAGCACGCTGAAGCTGGCTCATGTTCATTTTTTCATTGACCAAGACCCCCAAGTCCTTTTCCTCAGGGCTGCTCTGAATCTCTTCTCTGCCCAGCCTGTAGCTGTGAACATCTTAGTTACCATTCATTCAGGACTCATTCAACATATTTAATTAAGACAAACACTTAGAGGTATAAACTTTCTGGAATCCAGTGCCCCTTCTGTGTATGGGAAAACCAACTCCATTACCTGTGAGTAAGAAGGAAGACATAAGGTCATGAAAAACATAAAGGGGTAATTCTTAGTGGTGTAAGTTTGACATTCTCCTTTATTTTTACAACTTGTCTTTTACTAAGTAATAAGGTCTCATCTATAGTCCAAGATAAACATGATAAACATGTTTATCATAATGATAAACAAATCATTTGTTTTCCACTTTGAATACACGCTAGACAAATCAGATGGTGTCTGATTAAGATGGAACATATGTTATTTCTTAGAGTAGACAAGGCATTAGCAGCCTTAGTGGGACTGCTGATATTTGTGTTGCTGAAGATGGAGTTATCACCTGAGGTTATGCAAATGCCTCATCTGTGCTACAAATTAGACAGTGTGTAATCCAGATGGCTAATGATAGCCTAATGGGAGTTTCCAAGCAACCTGTTTTCATAAAATCTATCATATAAAATCACTGAAGATTTAAAGAAATAGTGGAAGAATTCTGACAAAAGTCTTGCTGTAACACCAGATAGTCCATTTATCGCTCCATCAGTGAACGAACAGTCATAGCCCATCCTTCAACCTCTGCCTCCAGATGGCTTTCCATTGCCTCAAGTGTGCTTAAAGAGTTCTTTTGAGAAAATGGAAAAGTAGAACATGCCTGACTCATAGAGAGAGCTTTCCAGAAATGGGCAACTCCTCTGTTATGGAAAAATGCACATCCCTGGAGGAGAACACAGAAAAACCTTCAACAGACTTTATACAGCTAAGCTAACTTGTGCTATTTGATGGGACTACTACGCAGTTGTACCACTTGTTTAAATAACCTTTTCTTTAGGTTGTTATATATTATTTTACATTGCGTCTTACTTCTGTACATCCTACCTTTAGAGAATGTCTCTTATTTGTGGGCCTAATTTCGCACTTGCTGAAAATCTGACATTTGGATTTGCACCTAGACCCCTGGAATAGCGTCTCTTTGGGTTTCTGAGGCAAATATCGAGCTACCTAATTTCAGGCAGCACTTTGCACAAAGACCTGACTCATCAGGAGATTCAGGTGGATGAAGGAGTCTTTCTGGTTCTGACACACTTTAGAGCTGGTTAACATGCAAGCGCAGAAGAAACTTGCAAGTTATCCCAGGATTCCCTAAAATAACTGAATCATGCTCCTGGTGCATACTGTTTTCTTAAAAATATGGTTATTTAGCATCAAGATAGAGGTCACATTTGAAGCTCCGTGCTATAAGGCACATCTGTTGTAGCATCTGAAGAGCAGAGGGATTCTGCAGTGGATAGTGGGCAGCTATTTTATGAACACCTATGAGAAACAACCAAGTTAGTGACATCCGGGTTTCCATTCCTGCTCCATTCTGATGATGGCCACATCACCTTTATAAGGTTGTGTTGGACTCTGACTTCAAAAGCAGGGCCCAGCTCTGCTCAGCTCAGGAGGGGAAGGTGGAGAACTTCCATAGGTTTGCAAAACCTGGAAACAATCCCCCTCAGCAGGGGAGGTTTGGTTGGGCATTAGGAAGAATCTCTTCATGGAGAGGGTGCTCAGGCATTGGAACAGGTTGCCCAGGGCAGTGGTGGAATAACTGCTCCTGGAAGTGTTCACAAACCATGTAGAAGAGGTCATCACCATGTAGAAGGTGACATGGTTTAGTGATGGCCTTGGCAGTGCTGGGGTAATGGTTGGGCTTGATGACCTTAAAGGTCTTTACAACCTAGTTGATTCTGATAAACAGAGCATGTAGTGCAGGAAAACAACTTGTTTTCTCAAGCTTGTGACCTGCATGGTTATTCCCCTTTTAACTGCTTCCTCAGGTCACTGCAGCTCGTATTGGTTCCCATGAACCTAATGAAATCACTGCATAATATTTTCCATGCCTCATATTGTGTCCTTGCTACAGTGAGTTACATGTTGCTTGTAAATTATTTGCTTTGTCTGCTTAAAGGGGAAGAATGGGGGTGGAGAGAGCCCTTTTCACTGCCTGATTTATATGTCAAATATAAAAGTAAAATGAAACATGTGGCTGATTGCCTACAAAGTTTTATGTCAGGTGTAGAAGTCAGTGGCCCCGCTCGTAAATCACACTGTTCATTTGTAACCGTTGCAACAGATTTATGTGATTTATAACTGGGTTATTGAGCTATGTCATCAGCGTAAGCATTTTCTTATTAATAAAGGTACTGGCACATTGAGAGATGGTTTGTAAAGCAATTGCCTAGAATTTTTCCTTGATGGGAGGAGGGGGACACTATATTGTTTGTGATCTATTAAAACAACATGCTTGTGAAAGGCCTGGGCCCCTCCCTGTGCTCCCACTGCTTTATTTCTTCTCTAGGGACTTGCAAAACAAGCTCCTTATTCATAAATATGAGATGATGCTGTAAGGATGATGTTTCCGGTGGTGATTCATGTGATTTACTCAGTGTGTTTGATTCATCCATGAAGAAAAACAAGCTTTGGCTGGGGGGCAGAAGCTTATGGGGATTTGACATTTGATTTTAGCTGGGTTATACAGGGTTATGGACAGGGATGTTTTTTCTCTATATAACAACTTTCCCCAGAGCAGGAAACCAAAGTAATGCCCTAAGATTTTGCTTCTGGTCCATAATTGCAAAGGAAAGGAGGCATTTCTACGTGGTTTAAGTTAGACTCTGAAATTCCCCTTCTAAAGCTTTGCATTATGCTGTACGTTGTTAAACCTTCCAAAGGGGAAAAGATGGCATTGTACGGGGATGAAGAGTCCTGTGTGCTGTTGTTTCAGGATGCCTCTAGGGTGGAAGGTGCCATGTAAATGTAATGTTTGCTACAACTGAAGGATCATCTAACTAAAGAGAGGTCTTCCACAGATGTTAGAAAATACAATTAATTGTGATTCCCAGGAATGGCTTCTCTGACCCCAAGCTCTGAGGCAGGTAATCCTGCTCATAAACTGGAACATCCAAGCTCATATTCATAACAAGTAACTTCAAAGTCCCAGTTTTGAGCACCCAGAGTTTTAATTGAGCTTGGTTTAAATTTGTGTTAAAATTTCCCAATATATTTTATTTTATTTCATTTTATTAAAAAAAAAAAAAAAAAACCACAACAAACCAAAAAAAACCCCTAAACCAACAGAAAAAGCATCTCTACCAGATTTATCCTCATCCATTTGGCAAACTTTGCTATTCCGCCCCGCTGTTTCCTATGAAGCCACAGCCAGCATGTCTTTCCAGCTTGTTGATTTCCTTGTGCCATCATTTTTAGTGTTGTCTGTAAATATCAGCTCTGCTCTGGGGATTTGGGGCAGTTCATCCTGTCCACTCTGCTGGCTGCCTGTCCTACTTAGGGAGACATGAGGATCCACATGTTGCTGTCTCTTTGCTTATTATAGATAACGATGGTTTCAATAAAATGCTGGGCACTGTTCTCTCCTGTATTTGCCATTTCTGAATGTCTATTGCTTGGTGGTCTTTAGGCTGGCAGAAATAACTTCTGCCCAGGACCAATACAAACTCATGAAAACTTGTGCAGGGGAGAAGGTGTATGAGTACCTGCCAGGAAGGAAGTGGTCACAGAGGTCTACAGCACAATGGAAGTCCTCTCTCATCATACCACAGACTATTAAGGGCTTTGGTATCATAGAATCATAGAATGATTCGGGTCGGAAAGGACCTTAATATCATCTAGTTCCAGCCATGGGCAAGGATGCCTCACATTAGGCCATGTCACACAAAGCTGTGTCCAACCTGGCCTTGAACACTGCCAGGGATGG
>JASSUY010016414.1:0-23335 GCA_032466535.1 Forpus xanthops | reverse complement strand
TCTAAACGGTCATTTTTTTTTGTTAGTCTGCAAACAGATGGGGGTGGGGGTGGAATTAATGAGGCGAGAAAGTGTTACTATAACTTGTCTAAAGCAGATAAAGTGCAAAACTATACAGTATGGGTATTTTGCTTGAACATGACTGACTTGTGTGAATTTGTACTAATAGAATCCCTTGACTGAAAACAGTAAAACCTACTACAGTAATTTAGTGGATATTCTTCCCCTAAAACCAACCATGTTCTAACAAACTTGTAAAAGATTAAAGAAAACACTAAAATAACATCTTTCTGCAAAAAGTACTAGCAACATTAGACCCTTTATCTGACTTTAATATAAAAGAGGTATATACCTTGCCAATAAGAAAATAACATACCCAAAATTACATAATAAATCAGAGACAAGGCCAAGAACTGAACACTAATGTGATGATCCATTCAACAATGGAACACAGCCATGTTCTCTAAATACCTTATGATATCCTCAGTGAATAACTTCACTATTTGAAAACCTACTTTATGAATAGGTCAAATCAAATGAGGCACTGAAAAACACAAACAAAGTCCACGTGATGATTTCAAAATTAAAATCTAAGACACCAGAGCCTACAAACAACTGGCAAATTCACATCCTTCTTGAAATTACAGTTTATTTCTGAAACACTTCTAAAACAAGTGTTCTTGTAGCAGCCTGACACATGCTGCAAGTTTGTCATTAAAACTGTATTATTTGTATTTCTTTATAAACAGGTTATAAAATCCAGCTCTCAGGAGGTCATGCAGCAATGTACATGTTGCTAAAATTTAGTCCTTATATAGCTATTGTCACCATCAGGAGAGACACAGTTCAGCCTGGCTCATCGATATTGCTAGTAAATATGATATATGAATCCCTGATCAAAGATGGCCTGGAAGCAATATGGTCAATGGCACCTCAGATGCCCAGAGAACTAATTTTCAAAATGTATTTTAAATTGATATGTCTTAAGAAATCTAGTTTTAAAACAGATTTAAACCTATAAAGCCAAGCCCCATTAAAGTGGAAGAACTTCGTACCCAGTACCATATGCCATAGCCTGGCTTTACCTTGCTGCTCACACAGCTCACTGCAGCCTATGCTGGACACAGGCAGCACTGCCAAAGGAGGTAATGACCAACTCTATGCTAGGAACCACTAACATCTGCATAGCCTTCAGTCTGGATTTCACAGTGAAATGTCTGTCTTGACTCACAGTTCACAAATTTGTCCTTTAACTATGAGCTCAACCAGCAGAAGTTACACATATCTTCATAAGGCAGGTCACTGATTCAAGAACAAGGCAGACCTTTACTGCTCACTCACCCACAGCAGCCTCCTCAAAAAGATTCTTTGGGGTACCTGCGTTTCCTTGCAGAATCCTGCGCATGCAGAGGACAGATAAACTAAAACTTAAGGTTGTCACTAAACAGAATTTACTCGAGACCGTGCATGTTTTTCAAGTAATGCAAAAGTCCATCAGGAGAAATATCCAGTCTCCATGCTAGCAATGGTCTGAATTTAACTGGCAACATGAACATTACAAATTTCAGTTTTTCTGGGGAAACTAATACTGAAAAACAGCTAAAATATTCCTTTTATGGCACCACTACTAATGTGGATAGTTATTTTTAAGGCATTAATTTGTCTCTTTTGAAGTGCTACCATGTGGTAGCATGCGTACTGAACAAGTGCTATACACTTAGCACAAAAATTTCTGGTTTTCTATACATATTAAGCTTTGCCAAACCACATGTATGCTTCAGACAGTATCTTCAATGACTAAAACGAGTTAGCAGATGCTAGTTCAAGGAACCAGTGTATGCATTTGAAATGATGGAAAATTGATTTATTTAATTGAACACAGAGAATTACGGAGACAACAGATTCATTCATTTTCCTCCATAGACACAATCTCAATTACTTGTCTAAAAAACTGTGAATCATCCTGACTGCATCTATTGATAACAATTTCCAATTGTGAGGATACAAATATAATTAGTACCACAACCAACTTATTCTGATTAAAAAGTAAAAAGGATGGGCAAAAAGAAACAAGAATTCAGAGTTAATTCCAGCAAAAGCAATATTTTATCTCAAAAAGCCTTTAGATACTGCTGAAATATATTTCTAAAGCTTTAAGTGTGCAGGACACTGGCATGCACTTATTTGCAGATTTTTATCTACATCCAACCCATACACACACTTCTACCAAGACAAATGCACAAGCTCAGGAACTCCACAATTCTCCTATTCAGGGAGAAAAAAATTAAAAGCAAATATTGCCTTCCTCAATAATATTAATTTCCTTCTCTGAAATATCAAGTCAGGGTTACAAAACAGTACTCTATTTTATGCACTTCTGCTATACTGGGCTGAAAGCACCTGATCTCCTCTAAACTTGGAGGCTAAGCAGACATGGGCCTGCAAGTACCTGGACTGGGGGGAAAAAAAAAAATCACTTGAAAATAAGCAAAATTCCAAGAGTCATAGTCAGTCACAAGACCACAAAAACGAGTCAAAAGAATCAATTCAACTCCATTTTAATTACTAAATTCAAGGATAAAAAAAAAGGCAGAACATATTTGTCCAAAGTACATGATTTTTTTCTTAAGGAATCGTCATATTTTAATGTTACCCACTCTGATAGGAAAACTATACACCATCTGAAAAGCATGCTTTGCTAAATTACCTTCAATTATGCTGCTGATGCTACTGTTGTAGTCAGTACTGATGCGCTGACTGAAGCCAATAGTCTTCCATGACTGAGGCTTTTGCTGTTGCCTAAAAAAAAAAAAGTCCTTCATTTTATGACAGAGAAGGACAGAAACAGAAAAGGGAAAACTCTAAAGCAACTATTCCTTGTGTAGGTTCAGTGAACTCACTCATTTTTAACCTTGATCACAATTCAAGGTTAGTTTTACTACAGCACTCTGTGGTATTAATTGTGCTCTGCAGAAAAAGGTATGGGGCACCCAAAGGAGGAATCATATTCAGTAAGTGAATGGTGAAAAGTAACAGCAGCATAATAAAAACATGTTTGGAGTGCTTCTGTCTGGAGACACTCACCCAAGACATAAGCATGTATCTCCAGACTGTTATTTATTACCAATTTAGGCAGCACTTGCCCATGCATAAGCTCCACCAGAGTTGATGCACAGAGGTTTGGCAGTCCAGGCAGAGGCAACTCTCTTCACATTCAGGACACGAAACCACATCACTGCAGGTGCTAACTGCCCATCACTTTCTTGTTGCTTTACAGAGGCAGCTCCAGGACATGGGCCAGCCTGAGGACATACCTCCTTCCAAAGCATGGCAAGGAAGAAAGGGTAGCTCTCTCACTAGTGGGAATAAAGGAGGATGAGGACAAGTTTTCAGGGGAAAGGAGTAAAGCAAGGGACTGGGTAGCATGGGGATGTGCGTGACAGGACAACTGGAAGCACATCACTTCCTGCACATGTTTTGGCACTTGCCCAGTGTTTTCTGACAGCAAGCCTGGGGCTCTGGTCTAAGCACATAACCACCGAATTAGGAGGCAACCAAACCAATCAATCTATCATATCATCTTATTAACACCCAAGTGAAACATACTAATGAGTCTTTGACAGACTAAATAAAATTCACTGACCACACAATTCTCTACACAACTCAATGAAAACTTGTGATGCTCTTAAATAAATACACTAGAGCATCAATAACAGTCTAAAGAGGACCGTCAAGGTAACTTGCAAAATTGTCTTCTAAGGCATGCAACATGATTTCAAAGGACAAAAGCATTTTAATACTATCTTCAAAAAATATTAAATAATGCTTTAGAAGACTCAAGTGTTTTAACTCAGAAAACCATTTTAAACTAACATCTTGAAACTGAAGTTGAAACCAAGTGATGCAATATCACTCTTTTGTTGACAATGATCTTTAAGGAGCAACTGCCAGAAGAGAACACAACCTATTTTGAAAGTTTTCTGACATCCATTTGGAGTAGTTTTCTTGGCACTTACATAGGAAGCTTCATCTTCACAGTACCTTACAAACACTCATCACTTAATCCTCAATCTCCTCCTACACTGTAGGTAAATATTACCCATACCTAAGCACCCATTTGGCTTACTACAGTGCTATTTTGATGTTGACTGAAGATGGATTTGATACAAGATCAAAATCTTTATAAAGAAAAAAAGCTTCCAGTCAGCCTACATTGTCACGACAGCAGTGGATGGTATTACTAAAAATGCCATCTGGGCAATTAATTCTTGCTTTCCTTTCAAAATAGCAAGAAGAGGCTATCTCATTTCATAATAACTATCAAATGCCTAATGAATAGGAATGCATTCCCATGAACTTCAGCAACCTGAAGCCTTTACTTAGACAATTTCTGTCCAATAAGTGTCATTACAAAGCAGGATTAAAGGCATGAAAAAGAATCAGCAGTTAAAATCAAAATATATATTAAAGTAACCTCATCTCAGACTAAGCGCCTCCTTAAAAAGAAACATAGTTTCAAAAATTTAGTAATATTTCCTTAAGTTTCTTTAGTAGCCATTGATTTCTTTCTTGTCTATAATGTAAGGCCACATCAAAAGATAAAAGCTCTTCCTTTACAAAGTATCTATCTACTTTAGTGCTACACATTACAAACCAAACACACATTAACACACAAATACATAGTGAAATGCTAATTACTTTCCTACATAAATGTTAATCAGATTAATGTATTTTTATGACACTTTATATTACATAAATGCTCAGAGAGGTTATTAAATTATCTGCAAAAAAATTGGGAAATGTTTAAAGATTAACAAATTACATGGTCATTTTTGCTTTTTTAATTTAACACAGATTTTCATGTTCAAAGCAATCTGAAAGTAGAATGGGGACAAGCACTGAAATGGAAACAGCCCAGCAACCACTGCACTTTGAAAATGAGTGTCATACAGTACATACCACAAGGAGGTCAGTCTCATTGTGTCAATAATTTTTCAGTAAGTGAAGAAAACCAATAATGACTTCACTGAAGATGTTTGGGGGATTTTAAATGCTCACTTCCCCTTGAAAGGCAGAAAAAGAATTTTTGTAAAGCTTCAAAATTTGGTTATCTTGTACCACTTTTAAGTGTTTGCATTGCAAAAATTCAAAGGGCAGAGGGAAGAGGAAGGGCATCTTCAACAGACTACTTAAAGCCAAAACACCCGTCTTGTGTTACCACATACAATGGAGTGAGTGGTTTTCTGATGTTTTGTATTGAATATCCACATGTCTGTTTTGAAGAATCTCTCACACTGTTCTTCAGTTTCAAGCTCACAAAATGTGGTCCATACACTGAAACAAACATAGCCGCTATACAACAGTTTTCCTGAATACTCCTTACGGTAAATCAGGATTCATTAAAAGAAAAATCATTGCCACAGATTGCTTCTTCAGTTTAAAGTTACACAAGCTATTTGGTTTCTGTGACCTGCATCAGTCCATCGTGTAGGGATAACACTGTCAAACATTTGGCAGGGAAAATCAGCCAAGAAAAGTTCTACTTTTTGGCAAAACAGAACAATATGGTAGCTACCCCAATAAACACATCTTTTGAATCAAAATTACACAAGCATAGAATCACAGAATAGTTAGGGTTGGAAAGGACCTTAAGATATCTGTTTCCAACCCCCCTGCCAGGGGCAGCGACACCTCCCACTAAACCATGCCACCCAAGGCTCTGTCTAACCCAGCCTTGAACACCGCCAGCAATGGAGAATTCACAACTTCCCTGGGCAACACATTCCAGTGCCTCACCACCCTTAAAGAATTTCTTCCTCAGATCCAATCTAAACTTCCCCTGTTTAAGTTTGAACCCATTACCCCTTGTCCTATCACTACAGTCCCTCAGGAAGAGTCCCTCCCCAGCATCCCTATAGGCCCCCTTCAGATACTGGAGGGCTGCTATGAGGTCTCCATGCAGCCTTCTCTTCTCCAGGCTGAACAGCCCCAACTTCCTCAGCCTATCTTCATAAGAGACTTGCTGCAGTCCCCGATCATCCTCATGGCCCTCCTTCGGGCATATCGGTTTCAAGTGTGTTACATGCACTTGGAAAAAAGATGAGGCATGTTTTGAGCCTCATGCTTACAGCTTCTTCCATTAGGGGCCTATCTGTGCAGAGCAGTATCTCCCCATGCACCAGCAGTTAACATCCGCAGCTCCTTCAAAGAAGCAAGGAGGACCACACATAAACCCCAAGATTCACATCAGTTTTATAGTCTACCAGAAACTGTCATTTTCACTCCTTTCTTTTCAGTCAAAAAGCACTCTCACCCCTCATTAAAAGCAATAACTAGGACTTTTGTATAATACCTAGATGAACAAAATGTCACAAGGACATTTCAGTATATTTCTTGCAACACCCTTAAAACACCACCTGATATTTTTCTGTAACCCACCCCCATTGAGCAGGGAGCCGTTGAACTGTCCATGAAACAAAGAAAGACTGAGACATACCATCAACTAGCTTAAAGAGCAATGATTAAACTGTAGGAAATTTTCAATCCAGGGCAGCTTCCACAGAACTCAATTGTAGTACCGTATATGTGCACTCCTCACTGCTGTCAGCAAGGTCCTGAAGCCATGAGCAACAGAAGTTTATTTACACAAGGTACAAGTAAGAATCCAGGCAAAGTTGTACCTAGTAGTTGGATGAGAAGACATCTCTTTACTATGAGATCCAGGGTGTGCCATTCACTTTACCAAGCACTGACGCACAGATAAGCTTAAGCCCTCTTGCTTGCAATCTTTGCTACAATAAACATCTTTGTCTTTCTTTAGTTTGCAGAAAGATCTGAGAGTAATGGGTTCCCCACTGGTTTAGCTCTTGAGCTACAGATCTAACTGCACAGGAGACAGACACAGAATAGATAGGGTTGGAAAGGACCTTAAGATCATCAAGTTCCAATCCTCCTGCCATGGGCAGAGACACCTCACACTAAACCATGACACCCAAGGCTCTGTCCAACCTGGCCTTATCACTTATTATCACAGGCAACTTCTTAAAAGACAGGGAAAAATCAGCTTTTACTATCCTAGTGCTAATACAAAAAGGCCTTAACATGCAGATTTCCAACAGGATAAATAAACCACCCCTCCACCTAAACATTTCTATAGACAAAATGAAAGGCTTGTGTGGCACATGTAGAGTATGTGGATCCACACTTGATGACTAATGACAGCAAGAAATATCTGAAATAACTGTCCCTTTTACATCTATATATATATTAATATATATATTCATAGGGGAACATGTTACACTGCTATTTTACTGTAGTATGACAGTTACCTAGAGCTGCTCTCAATTCTCACTTAGGGTAGTTCAGAGTTTGCAAAACACTATGAAGGAAACTGATTGTGGGTGGGCTCAGGAGTAAAAGATCTTGATTAATATTTTCCACAGTGCTTGAAATATACAATTTTGAAGGAAGACTATGACCAGTGGTTCAGAGCTTGTGAGCGAACTGCTTGAAAGACTCCTGAATTATTGCAATTACATGACAAGACATTTTCACATCTCATGAAAACCTATGCCTTTTTAGTAAGTTCTCTGTGCCAAAGGCCATGGCACAATCTGTTTGGAAACTGCTGGCTGTGCCAAAAAACAGCATTTTAAATCAAATTCTGACACAGGCAGTCCCTTCCTGCATGTGAAAACTAGCCTCCTTCAACTCCTGAAGCCAAACAGTACATGCAAATGTCAACATGACAGGCAACAGTATTAGCATGGTATTGGAGATGCAAATAGTTATTCAGTGACCATGGATGTTAGCAGGCAGCCAGAGCTCCCAGTGATGAGAGACATGACATTCTGACAAGAAAATCATCATCCAGAACTGATGACAACCAAATTTTCAACACATCTCATCCCATACAGTTAAGCACCGATGTCAGAAGAAAAACAATGTGTTAAGAATTTTGGAGCTTATCAACTGAGGAAGTGAGTTATGCTTCATTAGGTGAAACACTGGGTCCTTTGCCAATTCCAACACAGAGATGTTCAAGAACATGACTACTATATCATTGTACTGTCTCCTTATGACTGCTGCCACAACAGCTATCAATTAGGTAGCATGTGCAACATTTACTTAGTGGAACAGTCTTAAGGTACTTAACACTTTAAAAGCGTATGGTTTCAGGCATAACAATACAGATTTCTAAACAGTTCCAATATGATGCTTCAACACGAGGTTAGCAGCTTGTAACATAGGTGCCATGGAAAGCCAGCAGGTAGTTCTGAATGGAAAGCCAGCAGGTAGTTGCTGCCAGTGAGCCTTTCTGACATAAGAACCATGAAAGTAATTTTTTCCAGTTCTCACAACCTTTCTATCAGAATACTCACTCCTGAATCGGGGGAAGACAACAACAATTCAGCATGCCATATTTGAAGGGGGGGAACCCAGTCCTCATTTTAACATACAAGAATCCACAGAAGTATTTAAACAAGCATGGTTCAAAGGGTTTCCACATGGATGTGAAGAAAGTGAAACCCGGCAAACCTGTTACAACTAAGTGACATTTCAAGTGGCTGAGACAGATCCAGCCCAACTGTGCTAGCGCATAAACATTCTCCTAATCCCCAAGCTATTTCTGTATCCGACTACCAACCTGAATAATTAGCTATCAGAGGTCCCATTTTCTTCCCAAGGAAATCAGATTTATTGTAATCACTTACTGCTTCTTTATTTTCATGTATGCCTATATGAATATGTACATGTACACAAATAAATATGGGAGGGGAGGTACATTCCCCCCCACATTAAACATACATTTAACCAAGGATTAATGGTAAATGTTAACACACATGGCCATACTTTTATATATTTGGAAAAAGGATGTGGTCAAGCAAATTCAGCAGTAAGTAATGGAAAAGCAACTTCTCAGCAGCAAACATCACAGAAGCCCGACAGCATGTTTCTTTGCAGTATTGCAAGGTTCATCTCTAACTCCTTCCCCAACAAAAACAAAGAAAAAAACAACCAACCAAAAAGAAAAACCCAGCTTATGATTTCACACCACTGCCCAGATAATAACCTGACAGGGAATCCAGACCAAGGCAACTCAAAACAATTTCACTGCACGCTAGTGCCGCAGTTATGAGGCTATAGCACTCCACAGTATCTGCTGAATGGCATTACCACTGCTATTACCCAGTCAAGTTTCTTAAGCCCAAGCTAACACTAGCAATGCTTGTCATTGATCTAACTTCTTCAATGTGTCCTCAAAGAAACAATGAATTCAGGCCAGCTTCAAAAAAGTCTTTCCCATAGCACAGCAAGAGGAACAATAAAAACAGGAGTGGTTAGATATTTGAGGTGGAAGACAGTCATGCCTTCTCACAAGCAGCCTTTGGCATCTTAACAGCTTAAGATCATGCACTATGCTTAAATACAAAAGATAGCAATTAATTTAAAGAAAACTAAAACCTACAACAGTTTCAGAATATTATATAAAAGCTCATTACTTTTAGATCAAGCTACACAAGACAAGAGTTGGGGTGAAATTCTCCCCTTTCAAGGGCTTGTAACATCATATGGCAGGATTCTGCAAGCCAAAGCTAATATTTCAGCAACACAGCACTTGCAACTTTTATATCTAAGTGTGGCTTGTTCTTTTAAAGTAGCCAAGAACTAAACTCACACTCTGTTTATACAGGCAGAAAAAGTGCTCTGTGCCAAGGAGGAAGTTTTAAACTTCAAGCAGGTTTTGTACATGGGAAATGAGTTGGGAAGCAGAGGGGCAGATCCAGTCTAATCAATTCTTTACCAAGAAAAAGCACAGTATAACGTGCATCAGAGCTGGAGGCAGGAGGCTGCGGTTCTGCTGCTCGCTCAGCTGAAGGACTCTGTTGGGGGGCTGGACAAGTCAATTCTTTCCATTCTTGCATCTTCTCTGAACTTATAAACCCTTGGGACAGTATTCACCCTTTACTTTGAACACAGCCCCAAAGCAAAATAGCCTTGCTTGAGAAAAACATGAATCACTGGATCACTTGGTTCTACCTATCTATGTTTCACTGACTGCCAAAATGCCTTTGTAACTGAATTATATTTACAAGTCTGAGTTATAGCTGGAGGAAAAATAAGTTCATCAAGATTAACACTATCCAAACAGACTTCAGATAAAAAACACAGTGACAATGCCAGGGCTGCGATCAGCTGCACAAAGTCCAGCAAGAGGTCAGTCAGTAGTGGTATGCCCCAGGGGGCAATATTGGGTCCAATACTCTCCATCATCTTCATTAGTCTTCTCAGCCTGGAGAAGAGACAGCTGTATGGAGACCTAACAGTAGCCTTCCAGTGTCTGAAGGGGTCTATAAGGATGCGGGAAAGGGACTCTTCTTCATTAGGGACTATAGTGATAGGACAAGGGGTAATGGGTTTAAACTAAAACAGGGGATGTTAGATATAAGGAAGGTACAGATATAAGGAAGACGGTTACATATAATGAAGAAGTTCTTTACTGTGAAGGTGGTAAGCCACTGGAATAAGTTGCCCAAAGAAGTGGTAAATGCTCCATCCCTATCAGTGCTCAAGACCAGGTTGGACAGAGCTTTGGGGGACATGGTCTAGTGTGAAGTGTCCCTGTCCATGGCAGAGGGGCTGGACCTAGATGATCTTAAGGTCTTTTCCAGCCCTAACTATTCTATGATTAGTTACCTGAATGCTGGCACAGAGTATGCCCTCATCAAGTCTGCAATGACACAAAACTGAGAGGACTGGTTGTTACACCAGAGATTTGTACCAACATCCAGAGCAACTTCAACAGGGTGGAGAAATGGGCCAACAGGAATCCCAAAGTTCAGTGAAGGGAAGCACAAAGTCCTGCCCCTCAGGAGCAATAATCCCAGGCACCAGAACATGCTGAGGCTGGCTGGCTGTAAAGAAACTGCGCAAAGGGCTCTGGAGTCCTGGTGGAGCCAGCAATGTCCCCTTGCAGCGATGAAGGCCAGCAGCCTCCTGGGCTGCAATAAGCAGAGTATTGCCAGGTTGAGGAAGGTAACCCTTCTCTCTGCTCAGCACCAGTGAGACACACCAGGAGTGCTGCATCCCACGATGGGCTCCCCAGTTCAAGAGAACCACAGGCTTACTGGAGAGAGTTCTGGGACAGGTTCTTGAAGATAACTGGAGACTGAAGCTGTAAAGCCTCCATCGTCACAGATGATCAAAGGCCAAGTGCACAACCTGTTCCAGCTGACCCCGTCTTGAGCAGCAGGATTGGACCACAGACCTCTAGACATCCTTCTAACCTCAGCTATTCAATGATTCTATGTCTAGAAAAGATGGATTAGTAAATTAGAACCAAGTAAAATCAAAAAAATAAAATAAAAAAAAAACCCAAACCTTAATTCAAGTCACGTAAGACATTGCTGATTATTTGATTCTTTGAAAGGGGCCAAGATAACAAAAGTTCTGCTAAATACTCAATTAAAAACATGGCAATCTGAATACTCTGAGTTTGGTTTGAGTAAAACGCAGGCTTTTAGAAACAACCAACCATAGTGTGAAATCTCATCAAAGGAGACTTTTTGTGTTTGTAAAGTAGTTATTTTCATTCTGCATTCATCTTTTTTGTTACTGAAAACGTTAAAAGCAATTATGCTGAGCAGTATATAATTCTCAAAGGATTCAGCCTAAATACTTTTTCAAATGCAAACAAGACACTAGTTACAATAGGTACAAAATTTCTGGTTAACAGCCACAGACTATATTTATTTTACCCCCTCTCACTGAATGTCAAAAATGTAGCAGAAATGGATTAAAAAAATTAACAAGGGTAAGCCAGTCTGAAAATATTTTGCTTCACAAACTGTGCTTAGATTTGCAACTGCAGTTCAATATGGTAAGTAAACATGAAAATACAGAACTGTCAAAGGACAGAAAGGAAACAAAGCCAAGGACTGAATAACACAGAACTGCTATGTCAAGAAGACTCGAAAAGAGAGGAATACAGAATTCATTCTGTTCAACAGATGGGGAAACATGGCAGGAAGAAATACATATTAAAAAGTGTCTTAGCACATTGACCATGATCACCTCTGCTTAAAACTGCATTTAAATCAAGAAAATTGAGAAACACTGTTGCAGCCATCAATGGCAAAGTCAGTAAATTCTCCTGAATAATTAATTTAATCAGAAAAAAGCCTATACAAACTACTGAAGATCCCTCTGTAAGATATCACAAAGAATTATATTTTCTGAAGTATTTCACTGAAAACCACAGTTATACATTCATATCAGAACACAGTTTAGGATAACAAAATTTAATGAGCTGCACAGTGACAACTTGGAGGTATCTGGAAAGGTGATAATTCAATTAAAATAAGGTCTATTTTTGTTTATTTATAATAATTATTTTAAACTTCCCAATGTATTTTATATGTCACAATCATAGTACCAGGTGCCAGCAGGAAATACTGCAAACTTTGTGAGAGGCTTTCTCTGCCTCAGAGGAAATATGTTTATAACATTTGCAGAATCACGAACCAGCCACTTAAAAACTCCAATTTGTGTTTCCAACACCACCTCCATGTTTTATCATAAGAATACATTCAAGGAAACTGAAAGTAAATAACCCAACCTTCCTTCTGTAAGAAGACTGTAAGCCACAGCATTGTACAACAAAAAAGCTTTTATTCTGCCCAGTAAGTAATTTCAGTTACTGCTTAGCTTAAGAGTCTGACACACTTCCTACAAATAATCTTTCTTGAGTTTTTACACTTAAGAGTTGAGGGGTGCTGGAAACCATGTCCCACTCCTTTGGCTGGTGAAAAGGAAGATTCAGTGTGAAAAATGGTCTCGCCAGAACCCTGTGTGTTAGACACACTCAATAAACTGACAATTGTGCTACCAATTGGGAGAGCTGAATCCAAAATGATTCCACAAATCAAGACTTCCACTAGAGACTCGGCATAACCCAGTCCATGCTAAAAAAATACCGCATCTGCAATGGACAGCCCTTCAGTGAGGTTTTCTGGCAACTATCTAAACTACTGATATGATCACTTCAACACAGCTGAAAATGTGCCTATTCCACTGCTGTCTTTTAAAGCAGAAGTGGAGACCAGGATGTTCTTTACTCTTCTATTGCCACACAGACATGTGGCAATGAAAGTCTATCCTCAAGGCCTCCTTTCTTAGGCATTACTTTGAAAGCACGAGGAGGAACAAAAATACTATCCCAGACTTCATGACATGCCAACTTGCTTTTAAGATAGACTTCCAAATTCTATTTTGGAGAGCAATTGCTGATCACATCACGCTGGCTCTGGTAGCCAGCTGTTGTTTTAAAAGATAGCTATAAATACATGAAATACTCTCCTGATGCCACTTCTTTATGTAAGCAATTGTAACTGTCACAAGGAGGCTATGTAATTAAGTCCCAAAGGGGAGACATTTGCACAGCCACAAAGAAGAGATCCACAGACGGAGGACTGTGTACATAGAAGAGCCTTTTGTTAAGTCTTGCTCCATGCTACACAAGAGTTCACAAACTCTTGATCCAAAGTGCTTTAAAAATGTCTCTCTCTTACTTCTCTCAAGGACAAGAGCAATAAAGAACTTATTTTCCAGTACTGCAAGTGCAAGAATTGCACTCGATGCAAAGTCTGACAACTTTGCTACAGAACTCAAGCACCATATTCAGGTCTACAGAACAGGGTCAGATTTAAGTGTTTACTTGGTTGCTACTGACCTTCTAGTTGAAGTAGACTTACAATTCACCCAAGGTTCTTTTTGGAAGTTTGTGAACGGGGTATTTTTTTTTCATAGAACTGATACAATGAAAGAAAAGGCAGAAAGCAGAAACAGTGTCCAATGAGCAACGCCATCAAATGTGCTTTTTAAACAAAAATCACTAAACAGACTTCATAGATATTAAACTTAACATCCTCTATAATTTTCACTGATAAAACTTTCCAAAATGTGGTTCTGTTAATATTCCTGAACCATGAGTAAAAAGTACTAAAATTTTCGTCATCAGACACCAAACATGCTTCAGCTTTAGGACAATCTGGTAACTCACACATAGCAAAGACAGCACAGATTTTTATTCCGTGTGCTTCACGAGCACGGGAGCACGTGGAGGAACACAGAGACAGATTTCTAACACCCTGTTGGGCACAGAGGTGGCTGTGCGAAGACACAGACAGGGAAACACAGAAGTGTCCCAAGATCAATTTCCTTATAAAACTACCAACTGAATCACCCTCTCTGAGGGATCTCTTCTTGACACAATCATTGCTGAAAATAAATACTGAAGCTTCTTCCACCAAAAGATTATTTTAAGCTATAAATGAATTTTAACAGCAAATATGTTAGATATTAAATCAAATTAACTATTAATGAAAAAATTTAAAACTAGACAGTGAGCTTACATAAATGAACAAAACCTGCTTAGTTTAGGGCTACATTATCTTTACAAGCAAGCTTAGTGTAAATCAAATTGGATCAATACATGATACTATAAAGTATCTTGTTGAAATAAAGCTTAAACTTTGTATTTAAAAGTTTAAAAGAAAATTTATTTAATGTGAGACATTACTATGCTTCTCCAGGTTATAAAAGGGTTCCTTTATCTCCAAATGCCCATAACATGTTTAAAATACATTCTGAATTTCATTTCTCACAGTGTTTGATATAAAAAACAAACCAGAAGGTTGCCCTAAAGATAAATGAAACATCTGGTGAAATATGTAATAAGCTTCAGGCTCACATCTGCTACTGAAGTTAGTATTCCCGCACCATAGCTACAAGCTCTGTGCAAAGCTTTAAAAGAATAACTGAGAACAGGGAGGATTATAGGGAACATATTCCTCAATCTAAATTGATATTTCCTCTTCCATCTGAATCAACATTGCGCTTCCATATGTATGCAGTAATGTCCAGCACTAACCCTCAGCAGAAAATAATTGCTAGAAGTAGAGTTGTCTCATTTAAAATCTACCCTATTATTTTATGTCACTGGGGGCCTTAGACAGTTTTATGCATGTACAACCACTTACCTAGGCACATTTATATACAGATATATAGATGAATGTGATCTACGTAAAATGAGATCTACATATGTATATATAGTTTTCACTAGACTTAGACCACAAGCAAACTTACAATTAATTCATCCACATGCCATTGCACTTGACAGATTTTATTTGTAAAGAACGAAAGGCTTATTGTAATTACAGAAAAGTGAAGACCCAAGTATTCTCAAGTAGTAAGTGATAAAACTGAATCTAAGATATTTCCTAAGGAATAAACTATGTGTAACTTGCATTCCTGTTTCTATAAGAAGGTTGTTCAGTATTTATCTCCTTTTTTACCCATTCACTCCTAAACTTTCAATTTCTTCCATAAACAACAACAGCAAAATGTTTGCATTTAATGCCAACATAAATTGCCTTGTATTTGTGACATTTTAAAAAGACCCTTTTGTGCCAAGGAACGTTTAGAAAAAGGCAGATATCTGCACAGCGGGGAAAAGACTCACATTTTGCAACAGCTGTGAAAGATCAGTCCTCCAGAGTAACTGAAATCAACAGCAAACCGAGAAGTGTTTAGGAAATAAAATGTTTCCATCACCTCATCCTATCATTCACTTCCATTAGCACTGATGAAAGAGAGGCTGGATTTTACAAAGTGTTATAAATAGTAGGAACATTACTGACAGTGGAAACAAAACCGGTCACTTAAACAATGGTTAGTGACCAAGAGAACTGGTCACTCTTGACACTCTGGAATTCTGACATCAAACCTGAAACAGAAATCAGAAGAATAAATACCCTTTGTTGGCATTTGGTTTTTCAAGCTTGAAGACAAAGACATGATATCTACACCCAAACTTACTTTTCTTGGACACAAATTTCATAGTAGAACTGAACAGAATGTTTAATGCCACCACAGGAACAGAGACCTTTTCTACAAACACACAACATGTTAACAGCAACTGCGTTGCAGAGAACTCCCTCAGTATAGGGCCCTTTTCTTCCACCTACTTTTGCATAATAGCCTTTATTATTATTATAACAAAAAACATTTTACATTAATGCAAGACATGAGGCAAAAAGAGGGAACAGATGAATGTAAAGTGGTCAACTGGGGGAAACAAGAGATTAAGAGCTGGCCGTGGAAAACACAGTTAAAGGAATCATGTCATGATATAAATCATGCACGATACCAAGAAACTATCATGCAGAGATAGAACTGCCATACCAAGCATACCAAATTACAAGGTGTTGATGCTCGGCTTGTGTCCTGTCCCTTGACACCCTGCAAAAAAAGTGATGAAAGGTCCAGGAGAAGAATGGATAAAGGAAGAGACCACCTGTGACACAATGAAAACCCAGTTAGGCGAAGGGCACTTGTGCTTGTTTGCTTTTAGGAAAAAGCAAGCAAACTTCAACTTCTGTTCCAAATAACTGCTGGGATAATCTACCTTGCGATGTAACTCTGAAATGCTTTGAATGCAAGTGTGATGCAAAAGGTTTTCATAACTCAAACCAGCTGGGGAAGGGGGGGAAGTGACCACAAAAAAACACCCAAACCCTCAAAAAACAAAACTAGTACAAATGACCAAACCGTTATTCTGACATGGACAGCCCTATGATATCTGTATGCTAGGGTCTATAAATCTGTTTACACTACCTTGTCCATGTACAGCCCTTTGGAAGAACCTCAAGCAAAGTATCCTTTAAAAATAAACACCTAGCTAACCTGACTTTGTGAGCTCAAAAGCAGTTCTTCCCCAATGATAGACACAACAGTTACTTGGCTTTTCTACGCAATTTAACACATAAGCTGTGAGACAGATAATGTTTTGCTCAGGTTTATTTCAGAATTACTGTAGCTGACATGTTATCCAGATACCCTGTGAAGAGTAAAACAATTCACCCCATAATGCTTACACTTCTGATCATTTGATGATAAAATAAACTCCAGTGTGTTAACAGACAACAACAGAAATAAGATGGGCACAAAAATTATACTGTTTTATGTTACACTCAGTCCTTTACCCCAAATTGCTGCTGAAATGGGTGGTCCCTCTCCTTCCTCCAGCTATGTGAGCTGCATCAACTTGCTGGATTCACTCTCCAGTGGATCAACAAACTAATCTGACTCACTTTGTGGCCATGCAATTGCAAGGGAGGAGGCAGGAACACGCAGCCAAGCACAGAGGAACAACCGGGACCGCTCCCATCCCTTGGCTGTTAGATTTGATTACACGTAATATGAAAGTTCACCTGCAGACAACAAATCACTCCTGGTAGAATGAACAGTACTGTAACTAGAAACAGGCAATCAATTCTTTTTCTTTTTTAATATATCATCTAAAATGCGTCCTAATAAAATAACAAAGGGGTAAATTACGTGTTACAGTTAATTTACTGTTCTTGAAACCATCCAACCTAATCAATACACTGCTGCTTCCAGGCCGCAATATAAATGCCGCTGTTAGCTAAGACTTGCTTTGCCAGGGAGTGAGCTCTGAATGACAGATGCTTGAATTACAAAATCTAACAGCCAAGAGATCGCTGCAAGAATATATTTAAATTAAACACTACCTCCAAAGGTCTCCCTGTAACAACCACCACTTGCTTCAGAAATGGCAGTGCAATGAAATGGTCTGCTCCTAGTAATGCACGCCCTAACAAGAGCTATAACTCATTAGGAGTATCACAAGAAACTTAAATAGCATTAAAATGATTAAAGCCATTCAGAACTTACAGGATTTATCAAATAATACATATGCCTTACTTTGTTTTTTACTTACGAGAAACCAAAAAATGACTGCAAAAGTCAAGACAAGAGCCCTACAACATTCACTGGAAACTTCACTAACGTCGGACAAATCCATACTCAGACTACCCTACTTATGGAAACAGGATTTATGTAGCAAATGATTAAAAAGGAGTGTTGGAATTCTGAAACAATAAATCTTTTGTTAAAAAAAAAAAAAAAAGCCTTCTGTGTAAAAAGCTGTGTGAAACACAGGCATTTGCTTTGTCAGCTAAAACAGGTATTTTGGCGGTAGTATGTATCAATACAGAAAGTACTCTAACAGTAAAGGAAAACTCCAAAACGGATTGAAATCGAAAAACAAGCAACAGAAAACTGTGTTAATACTCAAGGTCTCTGACCTACTTGGAGTTAGATTTACTGATTTGAGTATTTCTATACAGAATTACACTATTTGGAATAGCCTCTGAAAAGTTAATTCACCAAGTAGAGTTACAGGTCCTGGAAACGTTGACATATCTTGCTTTAAGTCATTCTGTGTTCCCATCCTCCAATGCATGCAAACCACTTGCCTCATACACTTAGCTTTACGGTGCTGTCAGCAGGTCGAGTAGGATCAAATTATGCAGCGGAAGCAACGGTACATATCATATTTCACTCTATGACCAATTAACAATTACATGAAATTAGTCAAGATGGGAACCATCAAAGAAATGTCTTTCCCTCTGTAGAACTCTATACAGACAAGATGAATCACAAAGAATATTATTCAAATTCCAACTGTGAATTGCATTTCTTGTGAGAAAGAAGAGAGATTTCTATTCTTGTGAGACTGGTGCAATTAAAAGGACTGAAGCATATGTTCAATTTTGCAGCAAATGCAGGATCAAGCCCCCAAATTGAGTTTGATCCTTCAGATTAGATCACAACAGTTTGAGTTTTCCCACAGTACCAGTTAACACCTCCATGCCCCTTCTAGAAGTGACATCTTTGAGTATCTTCCTATTGAATGAAAGTTACTTCACCAGCTCAGGCTTTATACCAACAGTCTGAATTACCTTTCCCCCATTCCTCAAAACCTCTCAAGTTCATCTCTACACAGGACAGGTGATAACAACTAGACAGTTTATTTTCTTCTTCTTTCCAGTTGACCTTCTTCCTTAGTTTGACATTCCCTTATGACTCGTTTTCTTATCAATCCAAGCTAGCTTTACTTTGCATGGAAAAATCCACCTTGGAATACCATCTACTTTTATTAATACATAAAGCTTAGTAAATATACTTCTTAGAGGAAGCACGTGAAGATCCTTTCAAGTTCCATCCTAGACCCTTCTGCAAGGAAGTCAATCACAACTTAAAACACAGCCATTCTGTGTACAGGATTACAAATCTGACATTTGCTTTGACCAGAATACTAATACTTTCTTCATATCAATTCACAAGCTGATATAAATAGCTCTCCTATACAACTTCTTTACTCCACTCCAAGGCAGTATATGAAGACAACTGGAACAGAAGGGAAGAGGTGTTAGTTACAATAAATGTAAGTTGATCTCTCCACTTTTAAGGCTTTTGACTGCCTTCCCATTTTCTGCATGTAAAATTCTATTCTATAGTGAATGAAAGGGTCATTACCTTTTTACTACCCACACCGCCCATACCCATCCCCATTAACTTTTCGCAGTATTTAATTAAAACTTAAGAAATGCACAAACACTGCCCTTTTCACTTATGAACAGCTGCAAATCCTTCTCATTACTCTTTGAGAAATCACTCCACTGTCAGGAAGGTTAAGAAAGCTCAATAGAAGTCTATTAATTTATCAGGTCTATTTTAATAGCCACACTCAGGTTGCTGACACTTCCAAGCAGGTAAACATGGGAGCTTATGCATCCCACAAGTGCAAGGCGACCACATTTTGGTTTGACAAATACCATCACACAAATAAGCAAACATGTAGTAATCCCTTTGGGCCCTCTTTTCTAACACAGGATTTAACTGCTGCACCGCCAAATGAACGCTGCAGGGAGAAGGACACTCCTATACATTTAGGAACTGAGGACTCATTTACAACTTCTGAGCCATTTAAATATAATTTACGGGAAGAAAACTGAACTAGGCGAAAAAACAGTGAGCAGTTTCTGAATGATTCAAAATCCTCTGAGGCACCCAGCTTTTAGGCAAGAAAGAAACAGCAGAGAAAACATGCTTGTGTTTGAACAGAGACAATTCATTAAACTGCATACTAGGAAGGCTAAGGTACCAAAAGGACACAAATAGTAGAATATTTTTTTAAGAACTGATCCAGTATATAATTTTAAAAACCACTCACAGACACGGTCCCCTCCATCTCACCAGTACATTAAGTGCAATTACAGTTTAGAATGTGTTTAAACAAAGAATTCATGACGGGCTTTGCAAAAAATCAAAATGTATCAGCTACAACACAGGAAAAAAAGATTAAAAGCCAGTACCTTCTTTTAAAACAAACGGTGTCACACTGAAAAACCATTTGTTTTATATACCTTGAAAAGTAATTCTGTCTCTAGTAAAATACAGGATATCTCACCTTATCCTCTCTTCACTTGGGTGTTTCTGTGAGGGTGTAACATAGTACTGCCTTATAAACTCTGAATGAAAAATTATCTCTTTCAGTAAATACTTTCAACATTTAACAGCTTCGTTATGCACTGCTTTAAATATTTATTTTTACCATTTGTTGCCTAGTTCCATTCAGTGACGTGCCTTTATGATGGCCAGATCACAGATACCTCCTCATTTTGGAGTGAAATGTCAGTTGAGATCTTCCTTGCCACCAAATCAGCTACTCTTCTTGAGCTTCTCACTCACAGAAATTAAAAGCCAGACTAGGGAGATCTGTCTCAAATTTGACATCTGAGACATTGTCAAGGGACATTAACAAGCTACTACCCCATCTTTACTCCACCTCTGTGAACTGCTATCTGTGTCTGCAATTGCCCACTACTTCCAAAGCAACTATAGCCACCAAGATACTCAAAAGACCTGGGAACTTCATGGAAAAAAACTTCAGTCATTAATGAACTACAGTTACAAAAATATCATGTTAAAATATTTCTACAAATTTTACTTCTTCCTCCCCTTCAGTATCACAGTAAGAACCACAAACTTTATTTATTTTGGAATGACTTACAACCCATTTTCCTCTAGCTGCGTATAATATTGTCCACTGTCTCCTAATAGCTGTGAAGGATCCTTTTTTCTATAACAAATTATATGATCTATTAGCAAGTCAACTGTTTTTCTTTCTTTTTCAACTTCCATGAAGGCTATCCAGCTATAGTCATTTGCTGCAATTTATTTTCTTCTTACTTGGGAATTAAAAATACTCCTACAAAACCCAGCAGGCAGAGCAAGCTTCAACTACTGTGACTCTGTTATCTGTTCAGGTCTTGTTCAGCAGTTGAGCTCACAATGACACAGTCAGACATCTTGGGTGATTTCTGAGAAGCATGTTTCTGCCAGGGGGAAGGGAGAGCACTATTTACATGCCCAGTTTTTAGATAAATTATGTTTAATATAAAATCTGTCCCGAAACATCAGAACACGACTAAGTATGGTGTGCCAAAAATGCATACCACCATCTGATGGCACCTCAAACAGATTCATCTAGTCATTAACTTTGTATGTATCCTCAAGTGACAATATTTTGTATAAACAGATCTCTTGCTTAAGAAAATAATCTGGTTTTGTTGAGTAGAAGCAAACATCCCTCCTAGTACGTAGATAGATTGCCTTCCATAATATCTATACAGTACACTTGTAATGCATACCTTATATGTTTTTATAATGACATACTGTCTACCATGATGAAGCACACAAGGACAAAATATTTTTAGCAATTTTTAGAAAGCAAACAAAGAACATTCCTCTGAAAAGACAGTAAGGAGTTGGTACACTTCAGCTCTTCATATGAAGAAGAACTATTAAATACTCAAGAAAAGAGATGTTTCAGAGCTATTTCTTCATTTTTAGAAAAGCAAAGACATGATTTAATATGAAGTGAGAAGATCAGTCCACAAAAGTCTGAGGAAAAATAAAATGAGGAAAAATCTTTTTTTAAACAGAAGCTTTACTGAAAATAGAAATTACTATTACAAAAAAAAAAATACCAAATGTTCTAAAACAGATGCCCACGCTTTGATTTTGCAGTGTTTATGTAACTGAAGAGCTGAAAATCAGATGAGGTGACACAAGGCAAAAGATTACCATCCTTTCCTCATCCAAAGTAGAGATTATTACCAATTTATGGTGAAATACATTCAATGCTGTCAGATGTTTGGCAGTTGTGTTACTGGGAGCCACAGAGAAGCCCACATGAAACATACTATCTGTATTTCTGGCATAACTAAGGGAACACGTACTAGGCTTCCATGCAAAAGTTCTCTCTTTACTTGGGTTAGCAGAAGGAGTTATTTTAAAGAATTACACATTTCCAGTGTCAAAACCTTGCAGGTCTTCAGGTCTCTCCTGGAGGTAAAGTAATCACTTAGCACACAGTTCATCAAATTTCCCAAATGCTGGTTTTATGCACTGAATCAAATCCTTCAACTTTTACAATGTAGGAAATAAACTCCCCCATTCTAGCCTTATCTTTATGAAAAGAGAAACTATGTTCAGAAAGACCAATACTTTGCCCTGTTACTTCTACTTCCCACCACAATTTTGCTCCCAGTAACACCAAATTACAACTTACACCAGTAAATACATTATTTCTTCATGTATAAAGTCTCCTCTTCTTTCCCAGTCTCTCTCTCTCCACTTATTGCTGTTATATCTCTATCTATTTAATGCCCGTATTTCTTTCCATTCTCCTTGCTGCTTAAGCTTTGCCTGTTTACTTATGCAACTCCCACTGAGTAAATACAAAAGTAGTAAATTATCATCTTGAAAATATAAAGTAGTAAGGTATCATCATCTGCATTTCTTTTAAGCATTACTCACCAGTATGTTCTGCTAATGCTTCTTTGCCTTTCTATTTACTGCTGGGGACCAGAGCTAATTTATCTAAAACTTTATCTGAAAGCCTATTAAAGACATTATTCGTCCCAGTATAAATTGTAGATAAACACTGAAGTTTAACCATGCCAAGTGCAAGGTCCTACACCTGGGTGGGAGCAATCCCAGGCACAGCTACAGGTTGGGGAGAGAAGAGACTCAGAGCAGCCCTGCAGAGAAGGACTTGGGGGTGTTGGTCGATGAGAAAACGAACTTGAGCCGGCTTCAGTATGCGCTTGCAGCCCAGAAAGCCAACCATATCTTGGGCTGCATCTAAAGAAGCATGAGCAGCAGGCAGAGGGAGGTGATCCTGCCCCTCTACTCTGCCCTCCTGAGACCTCACTTGGAGTACTGTGTGCAGTTCTGGGGTCCTCAACAGAAAAAGGACATGGTCCTATCGGAACAAGTCCAGAGGAGGGCCACGAGGATGATCAGGGGACTGGAGCACCTCACCTATGAAGACAGGATGAGAAAGTTGGGGCTGTTGAGCCTGGAGAAGAGAAGGCTGCGTGGAGACCTCATAGCAGCC
>JASSUY010016410.1:0-18917 GCA_032466535.1 Forpus xanthops | reverse complement strand
ATTTTCTCTTGTATTATTATTGGTGGTAGCAGTAGTGATTTATGTTATATCTTAGTTACTAAACTGTTCTTATCTCAGCCTGTGGGAGTTGCATTCTTTCGATTCTCCTCCTCATCCCCCGGGAATGGGGAAGAGAGGAGGAAGTGAGTGAGGAGAACTGTTTTAGAGCTTCAAACCACGACAAACTGGCAGTGACTGAAACAGCATCTCCTAACAGAGTGTTAGCCATCTTATTCACCGTATTGCTACCTGTTGTGTCTCTAATAATGGATGGGGTTCTTAATAGTACAAATATCCATTGTCAGAATGCTTTTTTTTTTTTTTTTTAATTTCAAATTCAACCTTCTCTCTCACTCATTAGTGTAAGGGCAGTTATCTGTGATATAGACTGCAAGATTACATTTTGAGATTTAAAACAGTCTTTATTCAGTCAAACCTTCTGAATTCCACTGCCATCTTAGTGTGGTACTGTCTTCGTTTCCTGTCCTTGTCTACTGTGTTCCTTTACAGTTTACAAATGGAAGGCTATTGCTATGTCTAAACTGGAGCATAAGAAATACAAAAAAAATCTTAATTTATGATCATCACTAGCTATAGCAAAATGTGTATATAGATAACAATTCTTCTAAGGCTTTTCTTTGTTCCACTGCTGATTCTTCTACAAGGTCTGATAATGTCCACTAATGTAACACTGGGAAGTGGCACCTCTTAGTTTTTAATTTACTCTTAAAAATGTTGTTACCTCATTAATATCTGAAAAAAAAAATGGAAGCTTCTCAGATAAAATCTTCCAGTGAATATAAAAGTTGAACTAGAATGTTGGTAAGAAAATCATAGCTAGCTGAACAAAAGATACTAAGTATTCTCAATTTGAGACTGCCTTGTGGCAATCTCAACAGAAGAGCTAGTCCTTTAAGTACTTTATCATGCAAAGCACAATTGCCAGTAATTCACTCTAAGTCATTGGGATTGCATTCAGGATAAAGATCTTTGCTTCATATTTTGGTCAGAGTTCTCTGATATGTACAGAGTTGTGTACTGCATGAACAAAGGATGCTTAAAAACTCAGATACCAGTTCCACAGGAGATTTAAGCAGTTAATGTTTTTTAAATGCAAATTTGATTTTTTTTATTATTTCTTTCACAATAAAATTCCAAAACACTATGTTTTGCAGTCAGTGAAATACGTTTGTTTTTTTTTTTTTAATAATGTCAAATTGTTACATATACCTTGGTTAAGAAAATCCAATTACAGAAAAATATCTTTTACCACAGCTTTTGAGTATTTAAAGTTTGGCATTGTATTGTACTAAAAATATACGTAATTCACATGTATATGTAAGTCATATGTATATGTAAAATATACTCAAACATCATAAAAATTTGACTCAGCATTGCTAAAAACAAAAGACCTAAATGATTATTTCTATGCCTAATACTGTTCTTTGATGAAATTTCTGTACTGACAAATTTGCAAAATTACGAAACACTTGTAACACTGGGATTGAAATGCCATTACAACAATCTTACGATTCTTTTCTAAAAGCTGTCACTAATTCTTAATATTATATTACAGTTGTTTAACTGTTGAAGTAGTTATCCAAAAATAATCTTATGAGGAAGGTAAGGTCACAGATGAAGTTGTAGTGAAACTGCCAGTGTTGCGATACAAATTCTATCCCTTTCTTTCAACCCAATCTCTTCTACACAGCTTCTCCTTAAAGTACTTGATCCACAACCAACAAATCATCCTTGTTCATGTACCTACCTGATGACAAAGTCATCATGCACATTCTGCTTAATCACATAAACCTAAAGTGAGACTTACTTGCAGCCCAGAACTTTATCTTCACTTGCTATTGTTTCATATGTGCTCCTAAATATGTGACCATAGCACACAGATATATCCTTCCTCTGGGGAAAATACTTAAATAAAAGAAGATAGAGTCAAAAATACTATATATGGAAGAGACAATGGAAAAACTATCCAGATCCAAAATCTGTGGATTCTTTTGCTGGTTTTGAATTAACTTTGTATTAGGCAATAATATTAGGCAATATTGATTGGCCTAATACAAAGTACACTCAAAACCATCAAAGATGTTAAAGATATTAAACTGGCATAAAAAAAATATTCCCACATCATTTGGAACAAACTCACTGAGTATAAGTGACAGAGATCTAAAGTATGTATAAACTCTTATCAGACTTGAAGCAAAGGGAATGAAATTCAAATGTTTACTTTCGTAGTAACACAGGTACCTTATCTGATTTAAATAAGATGTTTACTTAAATTTCAGAAAAATAAATCCTGGAAGTTGGACTCAGTGATCCTTATGGGTACCTTCCGTCTCAAGATATTCTATGATCCTACAAATTGGGGTAATAAGAGTAATGAAAATCATGTATTTTAAAGACTTGATACAATACTACTGTAGGATCACAGAATCTTAGAATGGTTTGGGTTAGAAAGGGTCTTGAAGCTCTTGTAGTTTCATCCCTCTGCCATAGTCAGGGACACCTTCCATCAGAACAGGTTGCTCAAGGCCCTCTGCAACCTAGCCTTGAACGCTTCCAGGGATGAGGCATACCCATCTTCTTGGACAACCTGTGCCAGTGTCTCATCAACCTCACAGTAAAGAATTTTATTAATATCTAATCTAAATCTACCTTCTTTCAGCTTAAAACCACTATCCCTTGCGTTATCACTGCACTCCCTGATAAAGAGTCCCTCCCCATCTTTCCTGTAGGCTTCTTAATCATGTATTGACAAAGCAGTCATATATTATTTTCTATAGTAACATAGTGTTTGTGAGAAGAAATTACATGGTATACAGAGAAAGATGGAGAGATTCCTACCAAACAAATTATTTTTTTTAGAGTATGTGTTTTTCTAGGTAATGCATTTAGACACATAACAGTGCCTAAAACTGCTTGTCCCATGTTTTAGGAGTCATTCTCTTAGAAATTAAAAATGAATCCTCCTATCAGTTGTTTCATGTATCCAATAAATTTTTCACAACCCTATCTAATAAACTTGCTTTGCAGTCCTTTTGCTTCTTACAAAAATGGTTGGAGATAGTTAAAGTACGTAACAGTTTCTGTTTTAAAGAGACAAGCTTTCCAGATCAGTTACAAAGAATTCTTGTCTTCAGACTTTATTAATTTAGCCTCGAACTCTGTGGCAGTGTACTGTAATGAAGGCAGTGTTCAGTACTCTACTTCAGTTAGTCAGGGCTGATAAGTTCCATTCCTTTTTTTTATTTTAATGCTATTGAATATCCTGAAATACAATGGGCTTTCTAGTACATTGCATCTATGTTCTTGTATATTCTTTTTCTCAGTTAATGAAAGTCAAGGCAAGCGAATCAGTCACAGATGTAAAAATGTAAATCCAGGCGTTTCTAAAAGCAAGAAATAGTGTTTGTGATTTAGCAGCTGAAAAAATCTGTAAATGGTGTCTGTTGTATAGCTCTACGCTCACACTATTAATGATCTTAAAATGCTTTCATCCACTTTAACTCATACTGTTTCCAGATTGTAATTATGATTTATATCTTTTAAGCAAAGACTAAGGATATGTCTGTTGTTGCCAAGAAAATGCTTGCAAACTAGGTCAGTGCTGCAATATGCTGGAAGAAAAGTCCTCATTTTATAAATGGTTTAGGTTCCAGTGCATTCTGCTTCTGGTTTTGGACAAATCTACCTTAATACTGAGATGACATATTTCTACTGGAGTTAGTTCAATCAGGCAGACATTTTGTTTGACAAGTTGGGTCATATTTTGAGGAATTAACAGTTTGTGACCTGCAAAGTCATGTAGGTTTTGATACACTGCTCATTGTGAGCACCACAATGTTAGCGCACATTGGACAATACTGTAACAATGTCACAAAGTAGCTGGAAAGCACTGATTTCATAAATAATTGAGGGTAAAATAGTTCTATCAGACTTTGATCCTGAACTGAAAAAAAACCCAAAATTTCTGTAGAACTCAAGAAGAGGAGAGCAGATATCATAGAAACTTATTTTCCACCTATAATGCGGCTTTCTGAAAAGCTTTTGAAATAGCTTTTTCAAATAGCCTTTTTTTCACGTTGGTTATCTGTATGTCCATATTATCTTAATTTGATTTTCTTTTTTTTTAAGTCATTTGCTGTCAGAAATTCCTGGTAAAAAGTAAATAAATAGGCAGAGATTTAAGTACAGGTAATCTGTATATTAAAGACATTTCACACTTTTCAGTGGTAAAAATAATTGTCTCTGTGGGGACACAGCTGGAACCATGGATATTGATTTTGAATATGAAAGCCAGTAGGCAGGATCTTGACAGTTAGTTCCCAACTAAATTATTAATAAGCATCTCAGATCTCAATGTGATCTGTGTTTTCACATCTATGCAACACAATCTGGAATTTATATTTATGGGTTGTTTTGCAGTTAGAAGGGTCTCATTTTCTGACTTGTTCAGAGTTCTCTAAAGTGCACATCACTTTGTGAATAAACATTCAGGTTGGGAAAGACTTACATGATTACCTGAAATTTAGTTTGAAATAATTGCAATTTTTTTTTTCTGTATTTTATAGACATAGCCTACAAGTAAAGTATCTACAGTGAGTAGCATTACATTCACTGCTTGTACCTCTCTGTAGAACAAATTACAAGAAGTAGAAATACCTTTCTTTTCTATTAAGCATAGTCATTTTGAAAAAAGGCTATAATAAAAGGTTTACAAGTTTCACTGTTTAAATTATAATGGTTGAAAAGATGGTGTTTCTGCTTCAAGTCTTCAAATCACTGCTTGAAATTGGAACACATTTAGGCACTTAAGGTTTGATTTATAAAACTTCTATTTACTTTTGTGCGGGTTTTTTGCATAGTTTACTTGGTAAAAGTAGACATTTTTAGTTTACATATATCATATTTTTCTTTTCCATTCCCATGGAAACTCTTGTGGATGCTACTTTATCATTCTCAAGAGTGCACATTAAGACAAACAGGGGCTGAAGATGTGGTAATCTCAGGCTTAGTAAACAGCACTACAGTATATTTTGTTTAAAGGAAAATAGCAGAAACATTTTACAATGAAGTAGAAGCTAGAGTTGCCTAGCGGAATGTAAGACTCGCAAAAATAAAACTGACTGCCGTCTCAGTAAAGAAATGTTTTCTGATGTTCAGTATGAACCTCCCCTGGCCCAGCTTTGAACTGTCCCCATGCTTCCTGAATACCAGAGAGAAGAGTTCAGCACCTCCTTCCTTCTTCCCCTCCTCAGGAAGCTGTAGGGCACAATGATGTAGCCTCTCAGACTTCTTTTTTCCAAGCTAGACAAACCCAAAGTCCTTAGCTGCTCCTCGCAGGGCATTCTTTCCAACTCTCACCAGTTTTTTTTTTTTTTTGCCTTCCACTGGGTGCATTCCAGGACTTTAACATCCTTCTTAAATTGTGAGGCCCAGAACTACACAAAGTATTCAGGATGAGGCCATATCAATGCAGAACATAGCAGAATAATCACCTCTTTTGACCAGCACGTCATACTGTGTTTGATGCACCTCAGGATGCAGTTTGCCCTCTTGGCTGCCAGAGCACATTGCTTACTCGTATTGAGTTTGCTGGTCAACCAGCAGCCCCAGATCCCTTTCCGCAGGGCTGATCTCCAACCACTCTTCTCCATGTTTGTACTTGTGCCTGTCATTCCTCTGTCCAGGTGCAGAATCTGCATTTGGTCTTGTTATATTTCACACTATTGATTATTATAATGCTTCAATCTGTCTAGATCCCTCTTCAAGGCCTCTTGTCCCTCAAGCAGATCAGCAGTACCTCCCAATTCAGTATCATTAGCAAACTTGATTGGTAAATGGAAAATTGGACAATGAGCTGGCAATATACACTTGCAACCCAGAAAGCCAGGTGTATCATGAGTGGAATAAAACCCAGCATGATAAGCAGATTGAAGGAGATGATTCTCCCTCACTATTCTGCGCTTATGAGACCCCCATCAGGAGAAGTACATCCAGCTGTCGGGCCCCTAGAACAACAATTACTTAGACCTGCTAAAGCAGGACCCCTTTTTCCTTTAGTTTCCAAGTTTACAAGGTCCCCCACAAGATAAGCTTGCTGGAATAAACGTTCTCACCATTTCACTTGACCTCATCAACTGTGTCTGACCAGGTTTGGTTCTTATCACTGCCCTGTATGTTTTCCTTATGGCTTATAACTTTTCTTGTTATCCCTTTTTGTACTGGAAAAGGTCCTTGAGATATCCTTAAAGAAGCAGACACTCTGCTTTCGCATATGCTTACAAATATGACTTGAGGGAAAAGTTGCTTCATTTCTCTGCCACATTATGATTCTTTTCCATGTTTTCTGTCACTCTTTACATTCATATTAAGAAGCACCCAAAAATATTAAAGGAAGCTTGAGGCAAAAATTGTTTCTAGTAACCCCAATTAACAACAAAAAACACTATTATATACTTCTTAGCTGTTCATTTTTTCAAGCAATGTCAGTTCATACTGCACTTTTCTTCAGGTATTCAATAAATATAGCAGTATTGGGAGCATTAAAGTAGCACTAAGCAGCCTATTAATGTATTTTGCAGTAATTTTCCTTTCATCCTGAACTGCTATGTGGTGTTGTCATGACTATCATGAGAAAGACAGCTCTGATAATCAGAAGGTGTATGAACCCTCATTCTCTTTGCATGAATTTGCACAACTTAATGTTTTCTGGTTTTATATCAGTGGATGTTTTTTCTCCCTGATCTTCAGCTCCTTATCTCTCAAACCCTTAAAAGAGTGCAATAAGCTGATAATACACTTCTCTGTAGCAATCATAGCACATGTATCATTTTATTCACTTCCCTGCAGCTCCTCACAAGTCTGAACTAATCTTTTTCAGCCTACTTGTAACAGATTTTTACAATGGTGTAACACCACTTTTTCGACTGTGCTATAATTTATTTGAAAGCCTAAAATTGGCAGTTTACTCCTTTTCTTTTGTATGTTATTTTGTAGGCACATAGGTCTTGCTCTAACAGTGTGACCTGAGATTATTGTGGACAGTCTCCTTGTTGAAATCATTGCTAGTCATCAAATGAAATGTCACAACAACCATGTGTATAGATATATATTTATTTATACACACGCACATATGTGTATTTAAAATACAAACATATGCTTATAGTTATCTAACCAATAAATATGAATACAAATCCATGCACATGTATACGTATATATAAGAATCATAGAATCATAGATCAGTTAGGGTTCGAAAGGACCTTAAGATTATCTAGTTCCAATCCCCCTGACATGGGCAGGGACACCTCCCACTAAACCGTGTCACTCAAGGCTATGTCCAATCCGGCCTTGAACACCGCTAGCAGTGGAGCATTCACAACTTCCCTGGGCAGCCCATTCCAGTGCCTCACCACACTCACAGTAAAGAATTTCTTCCTCAGATCCAATCTAAACTTCCCGTTTAAGTTTGAACCTGTTATCCCTTGTCCTATCACTACAGTCCCTCATGAAGACACCCTCCACAGCATCCCTATAGGGCCCATCAGATACTGGAAGGCTGCTATGCTGTCTCCACACAGCCTTCTCTTCTCCAGGCTGAACAGCCACAACTCTCTCATCCTGTCTTCATAGGGGAGGTGCTCCAGTCCCCTGATAATCCTCATGGCCCTCCTCTGCACTTGTTCCAACAGTTCCATGTCCTTTTTATGTTGAGGACACCAGCACTGTACACAATACTCCAAGTGAGGTCTCACAAGAGCAGAGTGGCAGGATCACCTCCTTCGACCTGCTGGTCACACTCTTCTTGATGCAGCCCAGGATACGGTTAGCCTTCTGGGCTGCAAGCGCACACTGCTGACTCATGTCAATTTTCTCTTCGACCATCACCTATATGTATAGATTTTAGACTTCTGAGTAAGTCATTATTCCCAGACCTTTGTACTTAATATCACTTTATGTAGGACTGCCTTGCTTGCAGCCTTTTTATGCAATTAACTGTCTCTGCACTGTCCAATGGATAATGTTTGTCCAAGGTTTTATAAAGCAGTAGTTGAGCTAGATAGTAAGGGCAGATTCCAAGTCTGAGAATCACATCAAGAACATGTAACGTGGCGGAGAGCCCAACCAAAGAATGCCTACAGATTGCTTTTATGAACTGAAATCTTGAATATTTTGCCCTCTTCTAGAAATTCATAGATGAAACTCAACAGAAATTTTTTGTGATTGTATCTTGAGATTAGTCTGAACTTTCAAGCATTTGGTTCCTCCTGTACAAATTTGACCACAAACTACTGTCAGAAAATGATTCCTTGATTCTTTTAGAATCTAGTTTAGAACAGATGTAAATGCTGAATTTGGTAGATGATCTCCTGCCTGCTTCAGCTAGACAACTTAAACAGCAATTCCTATGAAAATTTTCATTAGAATAATATTAAAATGTCCCAAGAGTTAGTGGATGCAAGGTCTTCTTTCTGTTCCTCTGAGAAGAATATAAAAAAAAATAAAAAGAAATCCACCTATTCCTGCCACACAACATAAAAAATTTAGCAGGATCAGGAGTTTTGAGCTCCTTTCTCTAATTGGATGAAAGAGCTCTTGTATTACTGGTGCTCATTGGCTTTAGGATTTGGTACAAAGTTTCCTGGGTGGTGTTCTTTCTTGCTCCTTTATGACTCACATTGCACTATGGACCATCCCCTGGCAGCAGTGTGCCTCTCCTTGGTCATGATAATTTTCATCAAAGGGAATGACAATTTTGAGTTATTTTAGCTTCTATTTTATTGGAACTCTTAATAAATTATCAGTTACTGTTTCTATATTTAATGGTATGAAGATTCCTGATCCTTCCACCCTGTCAATTGTGGAGCTGACAAGTTAAAAGGGATGCTGATGCATCTCAGAGGATTTGGAGGATTGAGTAATAAAAGTTTGTTTTGTTTTTTTTTCTTAAAACGAAAAATTGTTTTGGTTATCTCTACAAAGGAAGGTTATTGATGCATGGTTACATAGACAATAAAAGTGTAATCTAACAATAAGAAAATTCAGCATTTGAAACTTACAGGTATTTTTATACTTGGAATAAGATACAACTTCACAGGAATAAAATATAACCACTGGAAGAACTTGGCTAAGAAAGTAGTTCTACTTTTAATTTTCTCTTTTACTTTTTTTTTTTTTTTTTTTTCCTGGAACAACTGTCTATTTTAAACACCATTTAGAGAAATCCTGTTGTTCATGTTACACAGGAGTTGCAGTAGATCATTGCAGTGGCCATTTCTATATTTGTCACCTAGTATTTGTTTGAAAAATTAGTTTAATTTTTTTTACTCTTGCATTTTCTGTTGGGGGAAATATGGCAGTTTTTCACTTGCTGAATAATAGCTGAAGACAGTAAAGGTAAAACTTTCACAAATGGTGGGTCATTAGGAGCACTCATGACAACCTGATTTATTGGTGTACCTTAGGGTATGTAGTCTGATTAGCTGCTTGACTTTGACATACCATCTTTTCACTCATGGGATATCTGAAATTGGCTTTCACACATTTTCTCTTCTCCAGTCAACTACATATGAAATGCCTGATTTATTCTCTGTGACAATCATTGTACTAACCTTGCCAGGTCTAACCATATAAAAACAGACATTTAGACATTAAGTGGTCATTAACATAACCAAATTTACTAGTAATTTATTATTTTCCCTACACTTTCATCTTAAATTGTCTGACCCCAAGTGGCAGTTTGCTAACTCTACCCTTCTGGCAAAGAGCTTCCTTGGAGAGATTCAAAACTTGATCAGGCAGGGCATCCAGATCAAAGTTGGTCCTGCCTTTAGCAGAGAGCTGTAAATGACCTCCAGAGGTCCCTTCCAACCTAAATTATGCTGTGACAGTTTTATGGAGGAGAAAAGGTTCTTGGCCAACGTCAGGAAACAGTTTAAGGTCTGAATTCAAATAAATTTACTATGAATATTAAGCTGGATGCCTCTGACTCACATTTGGCCATCCACACCTACTGTATGTATTCCAAACAGAAAAACAGCATAAGCTGTTGTTCTTTTGTATGAGGATGAAACAATAAAAGATGGATATATGCTTGAGCTCCTTCGCATAATTGTCCACATATATACAGTGGTCAAAGCTAGGGAAAAATACAGATATAATTTGTCTTTCCAAGGTGGGTGGAAAATACAGTTTAGTGGTGTTTTATTTTTGTGAGTATGCACATATAGATCCTCACATTCTGCTGCCATGTGTAGATTGAAAACAGCCATGCCTACAGCCAAGGTAAAGCTCTTCTGCATTTCCAGCTTCTAAAGGTAAAAACCTGCTGTGCCTCATAGGTGCATACTGCAGAGAGCAACAGCTCCTGAGTAGATTTCCACTGTAGTACTAATTCTGATTGGATAGTTTTGCATACCAGCGTATTCTAAGCACTGGTTTTGTTGAATGTTTGAATACACTAACAATTTATTTCACAGAATGACTTACGGTCTTCTTGTCAGTGTACTTCTACCTAGCAGAAAATGCAGAACTGCTCTCCATCCAGGATGCCCTTAGAAAACCTTTTAATTCCCCTGCACAAAGTCTGTTTTTTATGTTGATCTGCAGTGTACTAGTTTTTGTACACTGCATACTGTAAAAAGCAAGATTCACTTTATGTGGGTTTAAGAACAGTGACTGAATCTGGATGGACTGGTGATCAGCTGAGTCCCTTCGCAGTAACGCATCTGGCTGCCACTCAGCTCTGAAACTCAGAAGGTATTTTTGTGTGTGTGTGAATTATTATTCTCTGAGAATATTTTCCCCATTATAAGCATTCCATATATATGTATCATTCACATACAATGGTTGTTTTATACTTTCTTGCTGCTTTACAGTAATACTGATTCTTACACAAAAGTAGTCGTAAAGTGGTAAATATCATTCAGTTCTCAGCTGAATATACAGTTGTTAAATTTACCCTCTGTGATACACTGTGATATTAACGGAATGATACAAGGGATTAATTTGACCCCCTTCATCTACAGCTTCAACAGGCTAATAATTATAGTTTATTTTATCACCAGCACTTTTCATCAAATACATTTTTGTCTATCTATGCTTTGCTACAGTATGCTTTGCACAGCATTGGGCTGTACAAAAATACTTATATTCCATGTTAACCTTCTGTATCTCTAGGCTTTGCCTATTTAGATAACAAAAGCACAAGGAAACAGATCTGCATATGGGATTATATTTGCATAACTCCATTTTTTCAGTGACACAAAATATATGAGAGAATCAGTTCACAGAGATACAATACAAAAAGGACTTAGTGCAATTGCAATCCCAGGTGCAGCTACAGATTGGGCAGAGAAGAGATTCATAGCAGCCCTATGTAGAAGGACTTGTGGGTGTTGGTTGTTGAGAAAATGAACATGAGCCGGCAGTGTTCTCTTGCAGCCCAGAAAGCCAACCGTATCCTGGGCTGCATCAAGAAGAGCGTGACCAGCAGAATGAGGGAGGTGATCCTGCCCCTATACTCTGCTCTCATGAGACCTCACTTGAAGTACTGTATACAGTTCTGGTGTCCTCAACATAAAAAGGACATGGAACTGTTGGGCCACGAGGATTATCAGGGGACTGAAGCACCTCCCCTATGAAGACAGGCTGAGAAAGTTGTGGCTGTTCAGCTGCAAGAAGAGAAAGCTGTGTGGAGACCTCATAGCAGCCTTCCAATATCTGAAGGGGCCTATAGGGATGCTGGGGAGGGACTCTTCATGAGGGACTGTAGTGAGAGGACAAGGGATAACGGATTCAAACTTAAAAGAGAGGAAGTTTAGATAGGATCTGAGGAGGAAATTCTTTACTGTAAGGTTGGTAAGGCACTGGAATGGGTTGCCCAGGGAAGTCGTGAATGCTCCATTACTGGCGGTGTTCAAGGCCAGATTGGACCTAGCCTTGGGTTGCATGGTTTAGTGGGAGGTGTCCCTGCCCATGGCAGCAGGAGTTGGAACTAGATTTTCTTAAGGCCCTTTCGAACCCTAATTATTGTATGATTCTACAATTCTGTGATTCTAATTACCTACTGGACTGTCAGAACCTAATTAAATAGACAGTCCATGTGGAAAGCCTGTGTCATTCTCATATTCCTGTACCTATGGTTTTTAATTTCTTGATCCTAATTCAGTGGAATAGGTTGAATACCCAGAAAGGGTTTAGGCAAAAGCATGACAACAAAGTAAGTGGACTAGTCAAAGCATGATTTCTGAGGAGATAATATTGGCAAAATCCTCCCTGACATAAATGAGAGAAAAATCTAAACTTACAAAGATAGTGTCTTCCTGCCTCTAACTGGAACCACACTGTATCTGTATTAGACAATTTGTGTGGTAGAAGTGAAGCTTGTCACTAGAGTGTATTAAATGTCAGAGCTGTCTCCTGAGATCTTTATATTCACCACCATGAAAGGGTGCTCACTTGCTCAAGTTGGAGATGGTCATGCTTTTAGCACTGATTTTGACTGACTCTGACAGTACCTGAATTGTAGCCTCTTTATAAATATTGAGGCAAGCAATTCATTCAGTTATTTTAATAATAAGTTCAAATTATTTTCAAAGTTCTTAAAGTAATTACAGCAGTAATAGGGTAAATTTTAAGAGTTAAAAATTAAGGGATTGAGCAGTTAGCAGTAAACAGTCTCTGCTGAGAAGATCCGTTTATTCCACAAAATGATGGGTTGACGTTGTGTCCAATTTCAGGCTCAACAGTAGAGGAAAAATATTTGGGGGATCCACCAAGGGGAGGGAGAGAGGAGCTTGCATTCTGAAAGAGGATGGAAGAGCTAGGTTTGTTCTTTCTGAAGCAGAGACCACTTCATGAGACCTAAGTTTCACCCTGGTGCCTGCAAGGAGGTTAACATGGCGATGGATCCAGACTTTTCAAAGTGGTGATTGCCAGGAGGAAAAGAGAAAACAGGTACAAACTGGAGCAAGAGTTATAAAGAGAACCATTTCCCCAGGTGGACAGTTAGGCAGGAGCACAGGATACCCAGAGGTTCACAAGTTTTCTGGACAACTTCAGTTTTCATCCCTGAAGGTTTTCAAGACCCAGATAGATGAAGCTGCAAGTAACCTGTTCTAACCCTCTGGATGACCTTACTTAAGCATGTCATTGGGCCAGCTACCTCCTGAGGTCCTCTCTATTCTGAATTATCTTCTGATCCTATGATCTCTCTGACTTCCAGCTTCTCTGTCTCCCTCCAGCTGTTAAATAACTTTGACTTTGGTATTGCAATAAACACCACGTGTCTATATTGTTGCACTTAAATGGAATTTATTTCAGGGTAGGGCTGTGAAGCACAGTATTTTCAGTTTATTCAGAAGGAGAACAAAGGCATGTAATTCCACGTTCTGAGAGATAAGACCGATGGAAAGCCCTTTGACACCAATTTGGATTACACAGAGAAACTGAAAGGAAAAAAAAAAAAAACAAAAAAAAAAAAACCCCTCTGTATTGATTTATGTATAGAAAGATTGTTTAAGGATGTCTTGAGTTCTTCAATGTAGTAAGAACATAAAACACAATGTTAAACATCTAGCTTTAGATTTTTGAGTTTATTAGTAAGGGGATTTTGTTTTTAGTTTATGTATTTCATCAGCTATTGTTTATTTAGGGGAAAAAGTCAAAATAATGCATGAGAACCATGTCATGGTTTAAATCCAGCTGGCAAATCAGCCATCCTGTCTCTCACCCACTACCCCTTCCCTTCCTCCCTGCGCACTCCTGGAGGGGTGGGGAGGAGAATCGAAAGAATGTAACTCCCACGAGTTGAGATAAGAACAGTCCAGCAACTAAGGTATAGCACAAACCACTACTGCTGCCAGCAATAATGATAATGGTAACAAGGGAAGAGAATACAGGCACTCACCACCCACTGACCAATACTCAACCCAACTGAGCAGTTATCTAACCCTTCCAAGTAACTGCCCCTAATCTTTACATCCTGGGCATGACGTGCTGTGGCATGAAATACCTCTTTGATTAGTTTGGGTCAGGTATCTGTTCTCTGCTTCCTCCCGGCTTCCCCTCCTTCCTGGCAGAGCATGAGACTAAAAAAGTCCCTGGTCAAGGTAAACATTACTGAGCAACAACTAAAAACATTGGGGTTATCAGTGCTGTTCCGAGGCTGAAAGTCAAAGCCACAGCACTCCACCAGCTACTAAGAAGGAGAAAAATGACTGCTACAGCTGAACCCAGGACAAAGAATAAGGATTTTCCCCCCAGTAGCGTGAGCTTGTTGATATGACAGAGTATCTAAATGACAAGCTGTCTCTTCAGGTTCACAGAATTTGGCTGAATGTATAGTTAATGGGTAGCAGACATAAAGTATCCTCAAGAAATATCAAATTTAGTTTTAAAATATCGGCTTTACATATGCCCTGGAAAAATGAAAGACAGTTTTATAAACTTATATGATGTAAGAGGAAAGAAATAGCTACAAACGGGGACTTGCATCATCTGGTTGTGTGGCACTGTGGCATTTGAAGGTCAAATTGCAATGGAAGCTCTGGCTGCAGCAGCCACCATTCCATGTAGAGGGGACAAAAGATGAAAGCAGATCCACCAAGCCATTGATGGATCTGGCACAAACACTCTGCTTACCCAGGCTCAAACCAAAGTCATATTCTTCCTGATTTTCCCTTTCTAAGCCTTGATGTCTATCATCTCAAGAGAGCATGTTATCCTCTGCTTAGCACCTCCTGATCATTGTTTCTGCATAGCATCTGAATTATACGATTTTCCTCCTACACGTGCTATCTTTCACTAAAAGTGTAAGAACACAGATGACTGCTACAGACAAGGTTGGAGGGATAAGAGAGCATACAGGGGAACCTAATGAATTGTAATTATTTATTGCATTTGTTCTTCAGAAGTTCCTTACATTAACAATTTCCAAGGAATTGCAAATGTCTCCCTTTTGATACTGTTTCTGTGATTTGACCATTAAGAAAAGGCATATTTTGTTGAAAATTCACACATTAAACAGAAATTATGGGCCAATTTATGTGCTGAAATATTGAGTATGGAGAAAAGGGAAAATATTTTAGTCCATTTTAATTAAACTGCTTTGTATTTGTATGTTAGCCATAAGACTGTTACCTGCAACTACAGAGGGTGTCCTACTCTTTCGGGAGATAAGAGGAATGTCCTACATAGTTCCACTAGTGTTTGATGCTGTGAGCCACACTTTAAAAGTTTCTTACAGATCTGAAGACATACTGAGCTGGACCTTCCACAACTAGCTAAGCAGTTTGAGGCCATATATAAGAATTCATCTGTAGAAAACTCACTTTTTTTAAGACTCATGTAAAAGCTTTCTGGAATTGACTGCTGCATGAAAATACTCATATTGTGTAAGCAAATGAGAAAAACAAACCAAAACAAAACCGTTTCAGCATCAATTTGAATGACAGCTCCTAAAAGGTTGTTTGGCTCTGTCCTTTCTTAATGACAAGCCATCATTCCATAGTAAAAGTGTGTGCCAGCCACTTATGTACTACAGGTATACCCGAGCTCTTAGAATGCTTGCAAAAAATATGCATTTTCTTGTCATTGATGTAATTTACTGGTGTAGACTCCAGTGTAAAATAAACTTTGAACATGTGTCATGGTTTAAGTCCAGTCAGCCACACAGTTTGCTCACTCACTCCCCCCTCTTTCTTCCCCCAGTCCTGGGAGGATGGGGAGGAGAATAGAAAAATGCGTCTTCCACAGTTTGAGATTAGAACAGTCCAGTAGCTAAGGTATAACACCAACCACTACTGCAAACACTAATAATAATAATGATAAGGGAAATACAAGGGAAGAAATACAACCGCTCACCACTGATAACCAGCCTGATCACACAGAACACACACACACACAGGTCTCTGCTCTCCATCTTTACATCCTGGGCGTGACGTGCTGTGGTATGGAATATCTCTTTGGTCAGTTTGGGTCAGGTGTCCTGTCTCTGCTTCCTCCTGGCTTCCCCTCCTCCCTGGCAGAACATGAGGCTCAGAGAATCCTTGGTCAGACCAAAATATTACTAAGCAGTAACTGAAAGCACTGGTGTTATCAGCGCTGTTCCGAGGTCGAAGGTCAAAAACACGGCACTGCACCAGCTACTAAGACTGAGAAAAATGCTGCTGCTGAATCCATGACATGTTCTTGAATACGTGCATATACTTTTTATCCTTTAATACATTACCCATTTTCTTACGTTACACATAGAGATAAAAAGCAAGGACACAGTAAGATCTGTGAAACTTCACTTGAGACTTTTCATACCTGAGATAAGATGAATGCCTAGGATGAGGCTAGCTGAGAAATACACACTTGCCTTTAACCCAGATTCATTTAAACATTTAAACACTTTCTTCTTTTTCTTTGGGTTGTGGTTTTTGCTTTTTTTGTTTGTTTGTTTTTGTTGTTGTTGGTTTGGTTTGGTTTGGTTTGCTTTTGTTTTTCTTTTTTGGTTTTCTTTTTGTTTGTTTCTTTGTTTGTTTATTGTTTGTTTTTATCATTTTCCCCAAAGATTACATGAAGTCAATGATTCCAGAGGTTACATATGACATAGAAGAAAAGGACAGGACAACAGCTGTTTTACTGTTTTACCAAACAGCTATTGAGCAGTCTGCTGGAGGCAAACAAAATTTGCATTCTCTTCATAGGTGATGTATTGGACATCTCATTGCTAGAGGCACTGTGCCATGCGCATCTATGCCAGCGCTACTGAAATGCAGTGTCTGTAAGATCTAAGACTGACCAGTCTCTTTGCCTACAAAATGCTTCAGGAAAGGTTCACAAGTTTTCTGGACAACTTAACTGCAGTAAAAAACTAAGCTTAAAAAAAAAAGCCTGTAGTGAAAATAGAAATTAATTTTTTTTTTTCCAGCGATCCTAGTAACTAAGACAAAATGTTAACTGGAACAAAATATAACTAAATCAAAACTGGGATTAAAAAAAGTAATGTCAAAGTAATGAACAAAACCATACATTTTTTGACATAAAAGGCTGTGAATGTGTAATGTTTCCACTGCTGGTGGACTTGACCTTATTTATGTTATATTAAAATTAATCTTTTTCAAACTAAACTTCTTGAAAGAACTGATTTCTGTTCCCTGATGAAAGGTCACTGCATTATGATTTTCCATTGTCACATTATTTTGCATTATACTTCTTTTTGCCTTTGGTTTCTTGAATCTGCAATTATAGATGTCTGGTTTTGTTGGTTTTTATTTTCTATAATAGTTATTTCTAATTTCAGAGCATTAATTTGTTCAGTCTTTAAGAAGTTGTTGTAGACTGCCTTGCACCTTTACCTTCAAGTGTTTAATTCAAATCCTTTTAAAAGCAAAAGACTTCTATTGACCAGCTACATATTTCTGTAACATCTCTTCATCAGTCACTGAGGAGTAAAGGGTTGTTGGTCAGAAATCACTGCAAAACCATTTCTTTCTAACAGACGAGCAGTGAGAGAGGAATAATTGATCTCATGAGACCTCATGTGGAGTATTGTATACAGTCCTGGTGTTCTCAACATAAAAATTACATGAAAATGTTGGAACAAGTCCAGAGGAGTCCCATGAGGATAATCAGGAGACTGCAGCACCTCCTATATGAAGATAGACTGAGAAAGTTGGGGCTGTTCACCCCAGGGAAGAGAAGGGTGTGTGAAGACCTAATAGCAGCCTTCAGTATCTGAAGGGGGCCTATAGGGATGCTGGGGAGGGATTCTTCATTAGAGACTGTAGTGATAGGACAAGGAGTAATGGGTTCAAACTTAAACAGAGGAAGTTTAGATTGGATATATGGAAGAAGTCTTTTGCTATAAGGGTGGTGAGGAAGTGGAATGAGTTGCCCAGGGAAGTTATGAATGCTCCATTGCTGGTGGTGTTCAAGGCCAGGTTGGGCATATCCTTGGGTGACATGGTTTAGTGTGACATGTCCCTGCCCCTGGCAGGGGGTTTGGAGCTAGATGATCTTAAGGTCCTTTCCAACCCTAACTGTTCTGTGATTCTAAGAGTAGATTCAAACAAGTAGAGATTTCAAACTACTTAACACGATATTTGAACCTTAGATAATACTGCAGTGCAACTTCATGTATTAAATTGTAATATAGTCAGGTTAAGTGAAGTGATGAAACACTGTGGTGGGTTTATCCTGGCTGGACACCAGATTCCCACCAATTTGCTTTGTTACTCCACCTTCCCAATTGAACAGGGGAGAAAAAATATAATGAAAGGCTATAATCTTTGTCCTTCAGGAACAGTGTCTTTCAGTACTATCAGTGTCACAGTAAGAAATTCTGTCACGTTAAAGGCCTTTATTTGGAAATTGGTTTTGTACTTTTTAAAAATTATTTAGTTCTCTGCTGTTCTGGTAAGAGAAAGAAACTGTTGCTTCACTAACATGGCTTCAGTTAAGGGATTTTAAAATTGACTCTTATTATTTATTATGAGAGGAATCGTTTGCCATCGATTTTATCAGGGCACTGTAACAAAATAATGATATTAAGAAAACAGCTGAAGATCAAGGAAATTGTGAAGTGCCTCTAAATGCATTTATTCATTCTCCTTTAATGTCAGATATCTACAATACAGGCAGCTGCAACCAATCTAATTGTTTAAATTCCCTACTTAATATGTAGCACTACTAGAATGCAGTTCATTCATGTCAAGTTGACATCTAAAATAGGTCAAATGAGGCCTTTGAAGTGTTGTCATAGGTTCAGCAGCAGCAGTCATTTTTTTTTAAGTAGTAGCTGGTGTAACACTGTGTTTTGGATTTTCAGCTTGGGAGCAGTGCTGATAACACCAGTGTTTATAGTTACGGCTTAGAATGTTTAGGCTGGCCAAGGACTTTCTGAGTTTCATGCT
>JASSUY010016407.1:6292-19883 GCA_032466535.1 Forpus xanthops | reverse complement strand
GCAGTAGTGATTTATGTTATAGTTCAGTTACTAAATTGTTCTTATCTCAACCTGTGGGAGCTGCTTTATTTTGATTCTCCTCCCCATCCCCCCAGGACTGGGGAATAAAGAGAGGGGCGTGAATGAGAGAGCAAAACTGTGTGAGTTTGAGAGGCTTAAGCCACAACAAGTACTTAGATACAGAAACCAGTAACAGGTGAGCTAATGATCCTAATGACCTTAAGGTAACCATGTCTCCCTGGCTGGGTCCAACTGGAGAAAACCCTGGTGTCAGACTTTTTCAATTCATGATCCAAGAGTGAAATTAAGACTCTAATGAGGTCAAGCAGCATAATCAATTAGCTGGTTTATTGACAAAAGACAGGTATTATTAAAAAAAAAAAAAAAGGAATTATTGTAATAAAGGTGGTAGCGCTAGGACAGACTGGGAAAAAGGTAGAAAATGAAGCAAGGTACAGGATGCACAGAGAAACAGTCACCATTGTGGATTCAGTGGTGTCCTGGGAATCCATGTTCAGACGTGGTGGGAGTCCTTGAGGATTCGTAAACGGTATCTGAGCAGTGTCCCCAAGAGCCTATAGTAGTTGTCTGAGGTGGGTGTCCTTGCAGAGGTGTCCTTCTGGAGTTGTATCCTTGAAGGTACCCCTGAAGGTGTCCTGATGGAATTGCCGTCATGGCAATGTCACAGGGAGGGTGTCCGTCAGGGTCGGTACTAGTCATCAGTAGAGGGTGTCCTCATGGAGGTGTCCTTCTGGAGTCACCATCATGACAAAGGCTCCCTAGCGATATGTCTCTTGATGATTGCCTTTTTCCCCTTTTTATAATGAGTTGGAAGGAATACTTCTGTTCTTCATGTCATATACTTCACATTCCTGGTGTGCCAGTTTCCTTGGTCTTAGAGCCAGCTCTTGAACTGTATGAGTCTGCAGCAATTCTTGGGATAATGGGCAACAATTCCTCACACCAGTCCATGAGGTAATGGATGGAAGAGCTCTTTCCCAGTTAGCCCTCAGGCAGTGTATGGTGGAATCCCAGTTCTGCTCCTCACATCCTTCTCCCAGGCAATGGAAGGAAGAGTCTTATCTCAAATCCTCCCACCCATCTCTGAGACAAAATATAGGTGGAATTTCATCTCAGCTTCTAATAACAATTTTTGAGAGAATGGACAATGGAGTCTGATTTCGTATCAGTCTCTCACACTCTTGCACACCTTTTATGCTAAAGTTTTGCAAGTAATGAAGTAGCTAAATTGTGTAAACTTACCATCTTATAATGTTTATAGAATATATTGAGTAGTAGTCCTGCTGCATAGAATCCATGGCAGGTCATGCAATTAAATTTAGTAAAAAGTCAATAAAACAAATCATTAGGCTAATGTTAATCCTGATTAAGCAAAAAAAAAAAAAAAAAAAAAAAAATGTAGCCCAGCAGGTGACCAGTTTATCTGCTTGAGGTGAGTAGCAGCTTAATTCCTGCCTCAGGACTTTCATGCTATTATGTTATAAATAGAATTTTAACCAAGTATGACAAAATTGTTCAGCTCCACTACTGCATATTAATAACTTTACTCTATGTTTGATCTCCATACAAAATAAATGGAAAACTTTGTATAGAATTGCAATGACTTGGGCTAGCTGTAATAATAAAGGATGAGTTGAGATTTCATACTTAGGAGAGAAGAAAAAAATAAATGAAACAAAATGCATCCACAAAGCCTTGCAGGAGAATGTAAAGTAACTAGAAAAGTAATTTAAATACTAATTTAAAGGAAGAGAAGTGAACGAATAACCTTGCTCAAATTGCTGTACTTGTAGAAGATACTGTCCTCCCACCCCTCCCAAACAAGAGCATTAAAGACCTGTGGAACACAATCAAGACCTGTGAATGTAATTTATATGCTTTTTATTAGCATGACCTCTTTTCTCACTAGCCTGAAAATCTTAGTTAATCAGAGAACTGGTGTAGGGAAAAGTTGCAAATGCAGCAATCAAAAGCATCTCTACTCATGCTTACTACTTCTATTAATATATGTTGCATTTTTTAGATGCTGATAGGTGCTGTTCCAGGAAAATCTCTTAACAGCTTACATTCTATTGCAGGGCATAGATTACTGAAGTGTTTATTCACAGAGAGAGAGAGAGAGATGATTAGAGGGCAATTACTATTTCTAACATCTGTGTTGACTGTAGAGTTCACAGTAAATTGCTACCCATGTCCTTTAAAAAAAGGGTTAAATTTAGCCTTTCTGAAAGGCAGACCTGATGGGTTTTTTTACATCTTATGTAACATCAACTGTGCCTGTAAAGGATTACTTATTGAAGGAGATATACAGCAGAAATAAAGAGAGCATCTGCCTATTTCAGCTTCAACTGCCAAAAAAAAATTTTAAGTTGATAGTTGAGATGCTTTTTTTTTTTATTTTTTTTTTTTTAAGAAATTAGAAAAACGTTTTGTCCATAGATATTTAGTAAATAGGCTTCAATGGATATTTACTAGGCTTATATCTAAAAGACTGCAACACATTTTTGCCATTTTCTGATAATTTTGAGCTAACAAGCTTTTGGACTTGCATTTCAATAGAGTTCAGGTAATGTAATTCAGTCACATGTAATATTGTTTCAAGATTGCCTATCACTGCAAAAGCAGCTTTATAATAACTTTGATACCTAAAGCATAGCATCCACATGAAGTTGAAAGCCATGAATTGTTCACTTATTTAGCAAGCTTGATTTCTATACTAGAAGCCATATTTCTTCCTAATTTTTGCATGTGAATAAAACAGAACAAGTTACAAAGTACTTGTCAGATTGACAGAATCTTCATAGCATGCTGAGATACCTGTAATTCAGAGGTAAAAGTGGTATCTTCTTTACACATAGATAAAACTCTAGAGCTGAACATTTTCCTTACATGGCATTCTGTGAGCCATTTCTAGGCTTCAATAGTATATTAACATTGTTGTGGAAGAAAAATAAGTGATATCAGGAAAAATGAAGTCTGAGCCTTGGAACAAAGACTGTAAATATCTGGAAAAATGAAGTCTGAGCCTTGGAACAAAGACAGTAAATATCTGTGCTTTGTTGACTGGAATTTTTGAAATTCAAAACCTAAAATGAACTTAGGTTTTGGCCTGAGAATACAGTGATGACAGAATAAAGCACTATGAGTCCTTTGCCCATGGCACTTTTTTGTAAGAGTCAGATAAAGATTCAAATTTATGTTGTAAATCTAGAGACATCATTGTTACTGTCTCATCTGACCTTCTTTAGAGAAGAAGTCTAGGATTTGAAGAATTTGCAATCTTTAATTAATTAATATGCAAATGTAATTTCAGAGTTAGTTAACTTACATAAAAATAGTTTGCTTCTGACAGTTCTAGTTGGATATAGCATGAGAACAGCCACTGATCTGTAGCTGTAGCTAATATCACTGTTGGTTGTGCTTTTTGTGGTGTTTTTCAACAGTATGGGAACTGATTGTTAATTCCTGCAATGTTTTTTTAGGTGTCCCAGTTTCCTTGCTCTTCATGCATCTAGGAGTAAGCTATTTATCTTATATCAGATGATTTCCGCAGTACTTTCAGATTCATATATGTATTGTGTTCATGAAATAAAATCAATTTCAACTTGTTGGTAAGAAGTAGATTCAAAATTATTTGTAGCTTTCAGAGAGTCTCTGTTTTCTGTATTGGTGCAATAAATGTCTGGATAGTCAAAATGCCCTACAATTAGTTCATATTTTTTCCTACCTTTGCTTCCGTCTTCACTTTATGATATCAGTAGCATCATATACCATTTTGACTGATTGTGTTACTTCTTTTCCCTTTTTCACTCTTTCCAAAAAAGCATGAGAGAATTCACCACTCATATGTTTATGCTTGTTGGTAGAATAAAAGCAGTATCCAGAATTATTCTTCAAGATTTAGTAAACACTTCCATATATCATGTTTTGTTAAAAATGAAATCGAACCAAATAAACCTTGTTCTGTTTGTCCCTCATATGTATTTGTACATGCAAATTTAAGAGGTAAGATCAAAATGATACCGCAAAAAATGTGTACAGAAATTGTGAATATCAGAGGAAGGGGTTTTCAGGTACCCAGGTGAAGTGAAAGGGGTTTGTAATTCCCATTCTTAAGAAAAGAGTTCATTATGCTTATTTTATAATATTTGGAAAGAGATCATATTTCCCTCCAGGCTAGCATTTTACTTCTCTAATGTGAGATATTTTTGAGTTCTGAGTGTACTCTGGTGCACCTCCTCTTTGTCCAAAAGTTAACATACTGCACAGATTCTTCTGTTTAATTATTTTGTGCACTCCTGTTAATCTTTAGCAGCCAGTTCTTGTTACAAAGAATTGCTATTTCACTGTCAGCAGAGGGAGCACAAACCATTGGATTTTAACAGACAAAATGAAAACAAGAGCAGCTTTTTTATATTCTAAATGCATTTTAATATAATTCATTAACAAAGAGTAGTTACTTTATAATTAAATAATTAAGCTTGTACATCTGTTTAGCTTTTGTGGTCATCCTGAAAATACTGGTGTGTCACTTTTATGAAATTTTAGGGTGAGGTGTCTGCAAGTAATTTTCTTTCAAGGACAAAATTATTGCCTGACATTAGTAATCTCCTGGAGTTTTTAGTTTCTTTCAATTATTTTCTTTTTTTTTTCTTTCATTTATTATTTCCTTTTATTTCTTTCAATTATTGCCTAACATTAGTAATCTCCTGGAATTTTTCGAAGGAGTCCTTCAAAATCAATTTGTACATAATCCAGACTCAGTCTTTAGTTACTTAACCTTTGAAATCTACAATAATTTCACTCAAAAAGGGGATCATCAGAATAAAGATAAATTTAGTATTATAATTAGTATTTTACTCTGCTGTTTTCCTTTTAAAATTTGCCATTGAAAATATATTTTGGTTTTCACATGTTGAACTTACATTTTCAAGAGAACAAGTACTTTTGCGTACTTCAGAAATCAGTTCTTAAATTATAATATGCTTGAAAGTAACATTGTTTATCTTAATTTTCTTTATTTTCATAGGTTTTATTGGAATGAATTTTTACCAGTCCTTTGCATTGCAAGCTGTCAAGCTGCAGGGAGTCTTTTTGCATAGATAATCTTAAAGACTGTTCCAACTCTGACTATTCTATGATTCTATGATTCTATTCTATGAGTTCTTCTAGAGTTGCATTCATGTTTTGAGGGTTTTTTGCACATTACTGCTTTAGAAAGCTGCAATCTTGAACACCCCAAATGATAGCTTCTGTAAGAGATACAGCTACTTGGCAGCTCTCAAGACATGTATCTTTTGTAATATTTAATATATTTTTTTATCATTATAGCAATAGACCATATTTGATTTGATTATTTGATTGCAAGTGGATCTTTCTTTGATGAGCAATTAAGCACTGCTGAAACTTTTTTAGCAGTCAATAAAAGTTATACTAGGTATGGTTTCATCTCCCAGGTCAGTATCATCCTCTTTAATCAATCATAGATTATGGTTTATTATCACATAAAGGAGCTGTATTTTTTGTTGTTGGCATGCATGTTTGGGATCAAGGGCTATAAGGCATACACATATCAATAATTTCAAGTTCGTCAATATGGATTTAATTAGCAATGTTTCTATGATTTTGAAATTAAATAATTTGAAAATTAGTCATCTGGGCTGTTCTGAGCATACCTTAGTACTCTTTGCTCATGCTCTTCTTCTTTTGAAAAAACTGCTATTTTTGTTTCTTTGTTAGCAAAAAAACCTCACAAACACTATGCACAGATTTACTCCTAGTATCTATTGACACAGATACATACTATTATATATGACTCTATCTTTATGCATTTCTACAGCACACAGGAAAGTTGCACACTGACTTCTGGGTCAAATGCTAAATTAGGACACAAAACTTGTACTTATTTAAAACCAAAGGAAAATGTAGGTGTAGAAGATGTTCAGTTGTACTGAACTTTGTACCTCTCAATGTTGTTACTGCTCCTGCTGCCCAGTCCCCTCACACAAATCTTTTATTATGTATAAGTACAATCTTTTGATTTGTGTCTTTAATTATAAGATGAGGAAATAGTATCTAAGCAGGCATCAAAAATTTCAACTGCTCCTGTTTCTGTCCCAGCTTATTTTTAAAAAAAATTAAAAAAAAAAAATTTATTAAACAAGAAATTATGCCATAAAATACAAAAAAAAAATAAAAAAAAAAAAATAAAAAAAAAAAAAACCCAAACAAAAAAAAAAAAGCAACAAAACACCTCCTGCTGCCTTTTAAGTGTACTGGCATTTATTTCTAACAGAATTTTACTATGTCTTGGAGTACATGAGTATGTATTCCCTTTGAGTATGGGGATACTCAGGATGTTTTGTGGATGTCCTTTGTATTGCGGGTCTGAGCACTCCTGAGCTGGATATTGTAATCACAACTCTACTGAAGTTTTTTTCAGTGTGGAAAAATTACCCTTTCACCACTTAAAGCCAACATCCCCTGTTGCTGTGTTGCCTGCATTTTCCACTAGTTTTAAGCTGTGTTTTAAAATCTTATTGAGGATTAAGACTCTCCATATTCATTGATGTATGATGTGCGTGCACTTACAAATTTTTAAAAACAGATACTGAAAATTTAAGTTATTTCAGATGTTCTTCTATTTTGTTTAAAAGTTTTCTGATGTATTTTCAAGTAAAAGTAGGAGAGACCTGTATTTTATAGAAAACTTTCATTGTAGGTACCTACAAAACAGAAGTCATTAATGATTAAAAATTGCATATAATGGAAAACTTTAGTGTCTGATTACTGAATTGCTTTTATAAAAAATATTTCAATTTAGTGTTTCAATTTATATTCTTAACAAAAAAGTTTGTTAGTTTTAAATTTGGTTCTTTTTTTTTTTATGAGACTGAAGATTTCTAAGTGAAAGTATTTTATTTTCTATCCAAGGTATTTTTCCTATTGTAAACCATTGTTAGAAAAGCCAAAACCCCTTAGTTCACATACCTGCAATGATTAAAGACAATCCTTCCCCCACCCCAAAAATGAGGAGTAGGGAGAAACAAAAAAAAAGAACAATATGAGTGGAAAAACATCCCCAGTTTTAAGATGAAGAACTGGACCATGGTTTTCATTTGTTCTGCCTACTGAGAGTTCCAGAAGGTGATATGAGCTTGATATTTAAAAGACTGAGGGAAATTTCTTTATATACTGTTTTGAGGAGAAATAAGACTCTGAAGATATGGACTAATACTTCTGAAAATGGATTTCTCATTCTGCTTTCCTGTGATAAAAATAAAAAAAAAAAAAAAGAAAATCTCAAATTTCAATTTTACCAGACTTGCTAAAAAATCGTCCATATATTTCTCATGAAACTTGAAAAAAACCCCAAAACACTACTGTTTCATAGTATGTAGTATAAGTTGCAGAGGACTTTTTTATTATCTTTTTTCATTTTTTTTATGACAATATCCCCTTTTTTTTTGCTCTACGATATGTGCTTCATGCACTTACTTCCAAATGCTACCGTAAGATTTCCTGCTAAGTAACTCTCTTCCAGTTCTACAATCCTATTCTTTTTATTTACCTTTACTTCTTTTTTTTTTTTTTTTTGTATTTTTTGCTATTTAAAATAATCTTACCTTAGTCATTTTTGTTTATTGCAACCGGAGTATCTCTTCCCCACCTTCCATCCTAGCATCTCTATATAAACAAGTCACAACCACCCAGTTCTTAAGAAAACTTCTGTTCTAGTGCTTTCTGTTAATTAAAAAGACATTCTTTCATGGGAAGAGCATTAAAATAAAATTGTGTAGAAGAGTCATTATTGTCAGACAAAAAACAGGATTCAGAACTATCTCAATATTGGTATGAAGAATTTTGTGTGTTTCTTAGCATGGCTGGATAATCTCATAACCAATTAATTCATATTCTTCCTACCTTTAACACTAACCTGTGTTTTTCTGGCATATCAGATATAAATCTTGGAAGTCATAAGAAACCTGAGGCCTTTGGAATCCTAAGTATTTTGAAGTCTTCAAAATTATTTTGACTTTAAGTCATTTCACTTAAATTTCCTCAGAAAAAGTTCTAGAAGTAGTTTAATGTAGAAGAAATAGGTAATCCAACATCTGTATTAATCATAATTATGAATTTAAAAATGCTTATCCTGTTCTTGGCTCTGACTGAGAGTTTGACTATTAATCTTTGTAAATACATGAATGGGTTTTTTTCTCTGTGTTTGTTGTGTACCTGCCAGAAGGTAAATAAAGAGTTGCTGGATTTCTGTTCGGTACAGTTTTCCTTTTTGTTGTGAAAGTCAGAGAACAACTAAGCAAGAGCCACTTTGGTCATGGCAATCTCTCCCTTCGTCTTTTTTTTTTTTTTAAATATAACATTATTTTTTGCAGGGTGGGCTTGATATCAAGCTTACTAAAATCAAAACAAGCTATTTCCACCATCTCATTAACTTAAGCATATTTTGGTTTTAAATTTAAGTTTCAGCTTTTCTCTAATTCAGATTTAAACTACACAAGCAGAGAAACCTCTATTTCCTCTAGTATACTGAACAAAAGTCTAATTAGAGATTTCACTGCTATTGCTCTTTTTTTAACTAAAATCCTTTTGTATTTTCTTTTAGCTCCATAAAGCCTGATATATAATTGCAAGTGGTTCAGCAAGTTCATTAGCTAATTCCCCTAACACAATGGGTTTCACATCATACTGACCTGCTGTCTTATATGCTAAAATTTTCCAAATATTTTTTTATCTGCTTTTATCAACAGCTACATTGACCTGGTCTTCATTAATACCTCATTATTCAGACAATATTCATCTTTTATTAAGAGCACCTAAAAAAGAAAGAAAGAATGTAGAATCTTGGTTATTTTAGAATTATCACTGATTTTCTTGCACACACCATTATTACACTTCAGTTGTTGGTACTGCCTTCCTAGCTCTCCAGTTCTCATCTTCTCATCTGTTTGTAAATATTGCCTTGCTTTTTCTCTAAATTTCTCTGGCAGGTATTAGTTTAGGAAATGGTGTTATCATGGAATATGGTCTCCTGAAATGAGAGTATGAATTATTCAAGGTGATGCTCAGGTGGAGGACATCCTGCAGCAGGTTACTGAGCTGTAGGAATTGGTGAGAAGGCTGAATAACATGAGGGAGGCTGAGAAGGAGTACAATAGCTGTTTCCAAGCACAATTCATAGCAGACCACAGCCCACAGTGAAACAGTCAAGAACTCACCTACCAGCACACAGTGATAGGATGGTGGCCAATACTGCAGGCAAATGGAGGCTGGCAATGGCAAGACCTGCAGGAGGAAGAGACACCAAAAGCCTGAGGTGCCTTTGCAGAACTGCTTTACCACTCTGCAGACTGAAGGGAAATACCTGCCATATCAGGAGAGACACTGCAGCTGAGTGAGGCAAAGTGATCTCTCTGTATAACCACCAGAACCAGAAAAGGTGATGGGTGATAGTAAAAGGTGATTTGCTTCTGAGAGGTACAGTGGCACCCGTTTGCTGACCTGACACACTCCTTAGAGAGTTGTATTGCTTTCCAGGGGCTTGTATCAGGGATGTCATGAAAAGACTACCAAAACTTGTACAGTCCACCAGCTATTATCTTCTGCTGTAGTTTTGCATGGACGTTGGTGGTACAGCCAGAACTGCCCTGAGGAATATCAAGGAGGATTACAGAGCCTGGAAGCAACAGTAAAGGACTCTGGAGCACAGATAGCCTTTTCATAAATCCTCCCAGTCAAAGAGAAGGGGTTTGAAAGGGTCAGTCTAATCTGGAAGATTAACCAGTGGTTACAGGACTCGTGCCACAACCAGGGATTCAGCTACTTAGACCGTGGGGCTCATGTTGAGAAACCTGATCTGCTGGGGGTTGATGGGAAAACACTTTTGCATTATTTTATCAAGAAACTTTTCCAATTAAAAAAAAATAAAAATAAAAGAATTTTAGGAGGGCAAATAGACTTACTAAGAAAAGAAACCATTTAATTTTGTGACTTAATCACATCTTATATTTGTATGCCATATATCAAAAACATGCTGCTGTGAAGAACCTGTCTCCATCTTCTTGATGACCTGCTATAGCTTCAAACATCCTAGCAGCTCTCTGATGAATTTGCATTGGTGTGTATCAATGTCTTCTCATATTGGAGGTACATTGAGGTCTAACACAATAAGGTCTGTCCCATCTCCTTTCACAGAACTTCCAAACAACTCAGTGCTTTCTGACTTATAAGTTGAAAATAGTTTAATCTGGTTTTTTCAGCACAAAAATTCATTAATTCAAGTCCAATGGTCCTGAATTAGTTTTATTTTGAAGTTTCTGTTCACATCTGCATCTCAAAGTAAAATTTAGTGTGATATGGGTTCCAACAGATTAAACCCCTCTGCATAACAAATCTTCTGATTTTCAACAGCTGTACATTGGAATGAAGAATTTTTTGCCATTCCTTCATTAAAGCCTACCAGCTGTATCTCCCATATTTGACTTTTAAATTTCAAAATACCATATTTTTCTTCCCCAAATTTCTTTTGCTGATTACAGGCATGGGATAAATTTTCTAATTATACTTAACGCATCATTACATATACCAACACAGACAGCTTCTTTTAATATATGGTTCCATTTAACTGATGTTATTAGCAGACTGAAATTATGTTAAATACCCATGGTCAGTAGTCACTTGAATCATCCAGACTTCATTTATTCAGTCACATTTTATTCACATATTTGTAAGACTGTTCTTTAAACAGAACAGTTTTTTCATTTTCTCTCCTCCCCCCTGCCTTTGCATGCAGTATGCAGTGTGTGTTTGAGTGTCACACTGTTACAAGGCAGTGATTGTTATTGGGGGGGGAGGGAATATCTGTCTACATGTAAACCGTTCAGAAAGATCAGTGTTTGTAAAAGTCTTTGATTGGATCACACAGTACTGTAAATGGACATTTAATAGAAGTTTTTGAAAGAATGCTGATAAATCTGCTGTATTGCTTCCAGAATATCTAAGTCATTGTTAAATAAAAAAAAAGGAGTTGGGGCAGTGTGGGTGTGGGGGTCACTTTGTAGCAACAGCAGTCTTTTTAGAAATGGAATAGCTGGGAAGTGGCTGATAAATATGGGCCTATACTTTTCACCTAAAGCTCCACATCAAAGGCAGATATATCTAGCATTCTTCATAGTCTGTTTTCATCAGTTAAATAAATGTACCACGGCTTCAAATGTTATACTAGACCTAGGCTTAAGAAAGTTACTTATATATAAGAATTTATTTTCTCTAGGCATTTTCATCTGGTCTTTCAGAAATAAATTTATATACCTTGAGAAAAATATAAAGATTCCATTTAAATTAACTCTTGTCCTTGTAAAATTAATTGTGTATACATCCTACAGTGTTTTGAATCTTATACTTCTTATCCGATCAAATTCTAGACAGGGTTATAACACTTGTTATTTTCAGTTCAAGGCTTGTAGATCAGAGATTTTGAGAAATTGAGGAGCAGACCGTATAAACAGCTTTATTGGAAATATTCTTCAGTGAATTATTGCCAACAGTTGTGTAGTAAAAATGTGTAACTCTCTAGGGCTATGTAATACAGCAAGCAGCTTTACTACTAGTGCCAGTTTGGCTTGATTTCTTCAGGGAAATGAGTCTTACTGCCCTCTTTGATCTCTGGATACTCTGCACAGTTTATGACATTCATTGTCTAGTCTTTCTTTTTAGATGCATGCAGAGTTCAGCTTAATATAATTGCAGTGGAAGCCTTTACAAATCAACAATTTATTTTTTTTCAAGCATAACTTACACATACACAAACAGAACTAGTCCTTATATCTGTTACTTAACGTTATGCAACCAACTTACGTGACTGATCCCAGTCACTATTACGTGACGTTTTGTGTTTATACAGATTGATTAGTCACATTAAAATACAAACTTGTCCTTGTTTGCTGTGTATGGAACATAGTTTTGATCACTGAGATTAAGAAAATTATTGTATTGGCAGTACTTTAAAAAATTAGAATGGCTTCTAGTGGCTTCTGGAAAACCAAAGTAGGTTCTGGTTAAAATAGTGTAATTCTGGTTTTAAACAAGACTTACACATAATTCTCTCAAGAAATGCTGAAACTAAATTGCACTTCCCCACAAGACTTCTTTTGAAAACTGAAAGGAGATAATCTGGATATCCTGGGAGGTAAATGTTCTAGATATACTCGTGAGACCTCACTTGGAATATTGTGTGCAGTTGTGGTGTCCTCAGCATAAAAAGGACATGGAACTGTTGGAACAAGAGCAGAGGAAGGCCACGAGGATGATCAGGGGGCTGGAGCACCTCCCCAGTGAGGATAGGCTGATAGAGTTGGGGCTGTTCAGCCTGGAGAAGAGAAGGCTGTGTGGAGACCTCATAGCAACCTTGCAGTATCTGAAGGGGGCGTATAGGGATGCTGGGGAGGGACTCTTCATGAGGGACTGTAATGAGAGGACAAGAGGTAATGGGCTCAAACTTAAACAGGGGAAGTTTAGACTGGATATAAGGAAGAAATTCTTTACTGTGAGGGTGGTGAGGCACTAGAATGTGTTGCCCAGGGAAGTTGTGTATGCTCCATCGCTGGCGGTGTTCAAGGCTGGGTTGGACATAGCCTTGGGTGACATGGTTTAGTGGGAGGTGCCTCTGCCCATAGCAGGGGGGTTGGAACTAGATGATCTTGAGGTCCTTTCCAACCCTAACTATTCTATGATTCTATATGAACACTGTATATGGGTTGTGCTGTGAATGAGAGACTCAAGATGAGCAGAGAATGTACCTCTGAAAGTGGGCAATCATGCAGATGTCCCACATGCAGGTGAAGATAGGAGTAATGAGGCAACCTAAGAATCAAGTGAAAGATACGAAGAAAATTCTCTTCCTGGAGAAGTATATTTGTGCTGAAATTCTGTGCTACCAGAATAATGGCAACAGTAGTGAAACTAGGTATGCAAGAAATCCTAGAATCAAATTTAAATTAGTTTCTTAAGTATAAAATTTTCTGAATTAACTGAAATTTCAGTGATTTTTCTCTCACATTTTTCTAAGGATTTACTAAAAGTAGCTTTGAGAAAAAATACATAACTGTCTGGTTTTGCATGATGAAAAAGTTACATGGCAGAGCCCAGAGTGTACCAAGAAGCTCTAGCTGACCTGAGCAGGCTATAAATGTCATTTTCTGTAATTTTTTGCCACCAATTCCCCAAGGTTGTGCTACTCTTTATAAAAGTCAGCTATGATCTGGTGCAGCTGTGTCACTTTGTGTCAGACCTCTAGAAATACAGATAATTGTTGCGGGCTGGCTTAGAGACCGAGGGCATGGCTCATTAGAGGCTCTGAACAATCCAGGTTTTGATGAGTTAGAATATATTTCAAACTGTTAAGAGTAACCATAGATAAGTTAAGAGTAACCATAGATAAGTTAAGCATTGACCCTTGCAAACCCTTATAGATGCTACTGAGCACTTCTTCCGATGCAGGCTGGCCACCTGCGTTGGAATGAGTGTGAATTTTAGTCAGTAAGTACAAAAGCCT
>JASSUY010016406.1:0-28295 GCA_032466535.1 Forpus xanthops | reverse complement strand
ATATTAAATATTAGTAATATTGAAGCTAAAAACATGGCATTCAATGTAAGTTAATGAGGAGAGTATTTCATGAGGTTCTCCTGCACATTGATATTTAGGGTAAGCTTTTTCTTAAAGGCTGGAGAATTGATATGAAAAGAGCACTAGATGAAGTCAAAGTCTCATAGCAGTGATTCATGCCTGTTATCCCCATGTCTCTAAGTGAGTTGAGAGAAACTTCCAATTTTGCACATGTAGAATAAAGTCAAGATTAATCTTCAGTTTTAATCTGTTTCTGAAAAGTAAATTACAACACGTCTGCACCACACTCTCTAGCTTTTTAAAATATTAATTATTAATATAGAAGGTAACTTTAATATATTAAATATTAGTAATATTGAAGCTAAAAACATGGCATTCAATGTAAGTTAATGAGGAGAGTATTTCATGAGGTTTTTTTGCTACATTTTGATGCCTATGTTAGAGGTACAGTTCAACTGCTAGTGATATCTGAGCTAACATGCACAAAAGTTATACCCAGGTCAATTAAAACTTGTTGATCTTGTTAATTCAACCATTAAACAGAAACATTTCCTATTTAACCTTCACATAGTCAAAAATATGCATTGAACTCTCCAAAGGTCTAAAGAAAAAAAATATAAGGTGCTAAACAAAAGTGAAAAGAGAGAAGGCTGAGAGAAACCTAAGTAAGCCAAATGAGGGAAAAGATTTTTCCACTACTTTAGGCCAGAGAATGAAATGCAACTTGCACTTTGAGAGTGATGGAAGCACAAAAACAGGAAATAAAGACTGAGCTTTCTCCAACTGCTGAATATGAAGCACCATGACAATAGCTAACACAAATATAAGAATTGTCATTTTTTCTAGAGGTTGAAAAAAAGCAGTTTATGAATAAATAACTCACTCATTTCCCTTTTTTTTTACTACACAGAGGTAGTCCTTGTTATTACTAATAATATTCTCACATTTATCTTCTTTTACCACAAAAGAAAAACCTTAGTACAGCAGCACCTAATACCTGGTGTTTGGCCATAGCTTGCACACTTGAAAGATTGACTGGAAGGTGGAATCAAGTGTCAGGTTAAAGTTTTAAGGTAGGAGAAAAATGAAAATATTCATTTTAAGCACTAAAAACCAAATCAAATAGAAAAATTTAGGACAACATTTTAAGAACTAAGCTTAACTTTTTTATTTTAATGCGACCACAAAGCAGAATGAAATGTAACTTAGTAATGCAGGACAACCAGATGATTGGGCCCAGTCAGCATGCATTTATGAAAGGCAGGTCATGCTTGACTAACTCAATCTCCTTCTATGAAAAGACAACAAGATGACATTTAGTGGATGAGGGAAAGGCTGTGGATGTTGACTACCTAGACTTCAGGAAAGCCTTTCACACCTTTTCCTACAACATTCTGCTGGAGAAACTGGTTTTTCAAGGCTTGGACAACTGTACTCTTTGCTGGGCAAAAAACTGGCTGGATGTCCAAGGCCAAAGACTGGTTCTGAATGGAGCCAAATCCAGCTGGTGGCAGGGAACAAGCACTGCTCCCCAGGGCTTAGTACTGGGGCCAGTTCTGTTCAATATATTTAGCAATGATCTGAATAAGGATATCAAGTACAACTTCAGTAAGTTTGCAGATGACACCAAACTGTATAAGAGTTTTGATGTATTTGATGGTAGGAAGGTTCTACAGAAGAGTCTGGACAATGGATAAAGCCAAAGCCAATTGTGTGAAATGCAACAAGGCAAAGTGCCAGATCCACTTGAGTCACAGCAATTCTATGCAAACTGTATACCCATTTTGCTCTTTCCACAAACCCGTATCATCTGTGATGCCTGGTGAGTTTAAGGCTATTTGTATTTCTTATGACTAGTATTCCTTGGAAGCCTGGCCCTAGGCACCTGGGGACATGGTTTAGCCACAGTCATAATGTCAAAGTATGGGGAAAAAAGACAGAAAGGACTGCGTTATAGTTGCACTGAAAAAGTCTCATAGGAAGCTTGCTATAGCTATTGTACATCTTTTTTCCAACTGCATAAATATTCGTGTTTTTTTTTTTTTCAAACTGCCATAAACAGAAACCACTTAACTTTGTTTTGGCATGTGATTTGGGATTTTAATCCACAACATGTTTTTAATGAGAAAATATGATATATGATGGAAGAGAAGTATAACTAGTTGCACAAAAGATTGTGGGCTGGTCGTTTTTTTTTTTGGTGGCTTTTTTTAAAAAAAAAAGCTACTTTAAACTGTTTTTCAAATGTTTTCACCTACAAGAAAACATCTCCAACAACCTAAGCTGAAAATAAATCACTGGAATTCTAAGGAAAAGAAAATCACCTACTCAAGGTGCCAAAACTAGGTTTTGGGAAAAAGAGGCAAAAACAGTTTACAAACCTAAGTCTGACATTTTCCCCCATTACAACAAAAAAGTAATAGAGATTTGATTAAAAGTCCTCATAAGGCAGTTAAAGCAAAGAGGTGCATTAGATATTAAAAGCCCTGAAATAGGTTGCCTATTGCTTTCAGCATGTTCTCTCCACAGAGTTTCACAAGAAATGGTGTTCCTGACATAATGTATCCACCTTGTGTATTAACTTAATTTATTGCAGCAGGCAGACAACTGGTGAAAAGCCAGCATAAAAATTATCAATGTTCTCTTCTTTTGGCTATTATGAGCAGCAAATTACACTAACAAGTTAAATTATTTTTTTCAGTGGTAGCAATAACAGCAATTTTTTCTGCATAAATCTTATGATTTCTAATAAAAACACTATTGAGTAATACAGGAAAAATACAATTATAAGGACTTCAACACTACTGACTGAGAATTCAATTGAAGTTTTTGAGACATAAACTGTACTTTCTTTTTTTAAGAATGTTTACCAAATCATGAACTTCAAATATTGCTGCTGTCAAAATCTGAGAGAGTTCACAGTACTAGGATAATAGGGAAAGCAAGATCTAAACAGAAGAAATTTGTTCCATTTTGTGGCTACAGCCTCTTCTACATTTATATAGAACTGTTCGGTAAATATTTTACATTTACACTGTAATTTGGGTTACTCTGGGGAATTGATTTCTCTGCAAATAATGTAGAAAGCACAACAATATACACATCTAGGCACCTATGCCTCTAAATATTTTGAGAAAATTTGCCCTTAGGAGGTCACAGTGTGTGAACTCCATTCTGAGAAAAAAGCATAAGCTTAAAAGGCAAATAATCAGTTGAAGAGAACTCATAGAATCATAGAATGGTTAGGGTTAGAAAGGACCTTAAGACCATGAAGTTCCAACCCCCCTGCCATGAGCAGGGACACCACACAGTAAACCACGACATCCAAGGCTCTGTCCAGCCTGGCCTTGAATACTGACAGGGATGGAGCATTTACCATTTCTTTGGACAACCTGTTGTAGCGCCTCACCACCCTCACAATAAAGAACTTATTACTTATATCCAACCTGAACTGTGAGGATTTATCATAGAAGGTCATCAGATTGGTCAGGCAGGATTTCCCTCTAGTGAAGCCATACTGGCTTTTACCAAGCACCTTGTCTTTCATGTGCCTCAGCATGCCTTCCAGGAGAATCTTCTCCATGATTTTGCTAGGCACAGAGTTGAGGCTGACAGGTCTGTAGTTCCCTGGCTCATCCATTTTCCCTTTCTTGAAAATGGAGGTAATATTTCCCTTTTTCCAGTCATCAGGTACCTCACCTGAGTGCCATGATTTTTCAAATACGATGGACATTGTCTTACAACTTCATTTGCCAGCTCCTTCAGGACTCGCGAATGGATTTCATCTGGTACCATGGACTTGTATGTGTTCAGGCTCCTAAGATGGTCTCAAACCAGTTCTTTTCTTACAGTGGGCCCAAGGTCTTCATTCTCATTGTCCCTGCTTCTCCTTTCCAAGACTTGGGTGGTGTGGTCAGAGCATTTTCCAGTGAAGACTGAGGCAAAGATGTCATTAAGAACCTCAGCCTTCTCCAAATTCAAGGTTGCCAGTTCTCCCGAGAGCTTCCGGAGAGGGCCCAAGTTATCTCTAGTCTGTCTTTTATTCGTTACATACCTATAGAATCCCTTCCTGTTATCCTTAACATCCCTAGCCAAGTTTAATTCTGACTGGGCCTTAGCTTTCCTATCCTGTTCCCTGGCTTCCCGCACAACATCCCTGTATCCTTCCCAGGCCACCTGTTCTTGCTTCCACCTTTTATAAGCCGCTATTTTCCTTTGAATTTTCCTCAGAAGTTCCTTATCCATCCAAGGAGGTCTCCTGGCCCTCCTGCAACACTTCCTTCTAGTTGGGATGCAACAGTCCTGAGATTGCAGCAGGTGATCCTTGAATATCAACCAACAGCCTTGTGCCCCCTGCCCTCTAGGGCTATACCCCACAGAACCTTAATAAACGGGTTCCTGTAGAGGCCAAAGTCTGCTCTTTTTGAAGTCCAGGGCAGTGAGATTGCTGCAAGCTCTTTTCACTGTCCTGAGGATCTCAAATCCGACCATCTCATTATCGCTGCAATCAAGGCTGCTCTGGAGCACCACATTTCCAACCAGCCCTTCTCTGCTAGTGAGGACGAGGTCAAGCACGGAGCCTCTTCTCATCAGCTTCTCTATTACTTGCAGAAGGAAGTTATCTTCCACATAACTGGGGAAACTCCTGGATTGCTTATACTGCGCCGTGCCATTTCTCCAACAGATACTTGGGTGCTTGAAGTTCCCCGTCAGAAAAAGGGCTTGTGAGCATGAGGTAGTTCCTACATTAGTAATTTAGATAATGTAATCATCTAACAGACTGACCTGGCATAACTTTATGCAGAAGATAATTCTGTATTTACCTCCTTATCAAAGTACAAGGCAGAAGACATTGTCAGCTTACTGACCAGAGACATATAAGTCACACCTCTTCACATCTCAGCCACCTTAACTGTAATTGTAATTCATTTCCAGTGGTCTCTCTTGTGATAATGCTTAAAAAAGTTTTTCATTCTTTGAAATACTAGAATTTTTATTAAAGTGCATTTTGTGTACACAACAGTTTTTGGTTTCAGATATTTTGAACCTTCTTGATATTTATAAGGCATATTTTTTAATCCGTGATAAATATTAGTGCTCTTTTACCAAAATTGGAATGGAAAATCAATATTTGTTATCATACATTAAATATGAAAAGTTTGATTGATGACTCAGTCTACTTCAGGGAAAGGAGTAACAGACATATTATTCTTTAGCATTGCTTCAGGCAGTTTTAAGCTAAGCAGGTAAGACAAACACAGGTCAGGAAAGGCCACACAAGAATTTTTCAAATATGATGGCAGCATATGCAATGTTATTGTGAAGTTAAATCCATTAATGTCCAATGTAGTGCTCAGATATTACAAAACAGTAACAACAAATTAAGCTTATGGCTTAATGGCCCTACCTAAAACATTAAAGTGGATAATTACACTATCTACCTGAAAAATCAGTTTGGAATTTGCATATGATGAAGTATGCTACAATATCTGCTTCAAACATATTTAGAGTTGTTCTACATGAATAAGCCTCCTATTTCACTATAAGGAAGATACATATCAATGGAGCAAAAGTATATGATTTGTAAAGTAGCTTGCAAAGTTCCTGGATGGAGAGAACTAGAGTCATGACAGATTCTGCTCTTGTTCTTTCTAATTAATGTTTTAATTGTGGGAGCAAGTAAAACATACATAAGGAAAGGATAGTCATGGATAGTTGAGATAGTTATTTTTCATTGTTATTAACCAAATTTTCAAAGTAAAGACCACTATCCTTACGGAGAGTTTGTAAGAGGAGTTTTCTTGGCTTCCCTATCACTCCATTTTCTGTATTTTATGAATTATATGTCATAATCACAACTAGAGATACTGTGTCTATTAAGCTGGGTTTGAAGTAAAAGAAAAATGAAAATTCAATGATTTTTTCTATATATATTCAAAATATAATAATTATTATTCAATATCTAATATCTACTCAGTATATAATATTGAATTTTTTTGTCAAGTTTCTTTCTCAAGGATACATCTGTGCTGCCAGTCTTTTTTACAGTAATAACCTCTCAGACACATTTTCTTACTTTTTCTTTGACTAGGAAACAGTTTCACCATGCAGCATGAAGAAAAGTAGCAGTATGACACCAGAACAAGCAAAATGCCTTGTAAATGAGAAATTCACTACCTGTCAGCTCCGCAAAAGCAGAAGCATAGAGTTCAAACAATTAATTCAGAAGACCATGATGCCCAGAAGAAAAAGAAAGGAAATTTGGTTCATTCATGAGATTAGGCAAGTATGAATATGTGGTTTGACAGGCTTATGCAGTTGTGAGTGATTTTATGCAAGCTGATAGAATAACTTAAGGAAACTGAGTTTGGCTTTAATTAGAGCTGGCAAGCTGGAAGGAAAGCCCATTAGGCTTGAAAGCTTGTAAGTTTCATGGTATATTGGACCACCCCAGAGAGAAGTTTCAGAAACTGTCTACTTTTCCAGGAGCTCTCCCACATTGAGAAGAGAATTGCTCAATTATCAATTAACTAGAATTTAACAAAAAAAAAAAAAAAATCTAAGTTTACTTTATATCATGATTGATCAATCCTCTGGAAAAGCGTGTGATCTGTTATTGTCATTCATTTTCCCTGGTCATCCACAGGAAAAAAATGCAACTCACAGCGCGCTGCTTAAGTTACTCACCAGTATTCTTCAGGACTGTAAGAATGAGTACCAAATCAGAGCATATTAAAAACAAAACAACACAAAATTCATCAACAATTCAAAAGGATAGCACAAACTTGTAGAAAGACCGCTCCTTCACAAAGGAACTAAAGAAATGCAAGTGAAGTGCATCTGAAAGTGATTCCTGTGAAGATAGGAATTTGAAGACAAATCTTAGAAATCTCTGCTTAACTCCTTTAATCTAAGTAGTGAAAATGGGAAAAATGAAAAATAAAAGTAACAGATGGTAAAAGAGTAGATAGCATATATCTTCAAATGTAAGGGGATAGATAGTGTTTCCATTAAGCTTAACAGTTTTCAATTCAGAATCTGGAAAAGGAAGGAGGAACATAGGTGCTCTCCGTAGCCTGGCTGGACTTTTTGCTGTTCAGCAAACAAAAGGAAAACTATTCTAGCATTCAAACCTCAATTGTCCAGCAAAGCACAGCCCTCCTACAATGCTAAAAACTCTATGCAATGCATGTATTTGACAAGAACTGAGATATCTTTAAGCATGCATAGGTGACTCTTGTAAATTATAATAGATCCTGTGTTACAGCATCACTTTAAAAATTACCTTCTTCTAAGTCATTTATCTGGCAGGACTGCTGCTTTCTGTGGCTTTATGTCAACAGCAAATTGATTGTAGATGTAGCTTACTCAGGAGCTTTACTTTTCTGATTCTCCTTGCTCCCACATCTGTCTGAAGTCACATTTGAGTATAATTGTTGTGCTTGCTTCATGGAGGATCTGAACCTAAGCACGCCACTTGAATATGGGCTTAAACAAGCTCTAAGACCTGGTACCATGGACCTGCTTCACAGGTATACCCTCAGATCAGCCAGTCCCCCTGTTATCTCTTGAACAGCTGCATGTATATTTGCATATGCAAATGCCAAACAGTTATTAATCACTTCTAATGAATCATGAAGCATTTAAAAAAAAATCATCATAGCATCAATCAACAACAGAATCTATATTTAAATATACTTATTTGGGAAGATAATTTTTCACGCACCTTGAGAAATTAAACCAGCAACCAAACGTTTTGCTATTAAAAGAAAGCCAATATCAAATGACATAGTTGCACCGTAAAAAGTAACTCTTTTATTTGATGATCCAAACATTAATATCACCATGTAATTATTTTCATCCACTATTAAATAACCTTTCAACTTTATGTGTTGCATCAACACACGTGTTTCTAGGGCACCATAGAAGGCGCACAGAAGATATCCATGCTACAATACATTTATATTTTTTTAAATGTATGTTTATTTATGTACAACACAGTATATTATAGATATACTCAAGCTACTAAAGAAATAAACCAAAATCAATCATATGGAATATTAGAAGAACAATTATGAAACTGTGAAAATAAAATCTACGGTCAGGTTATGTATCAGGCAGAAAAAAAAATTCAAAGTAAAACTTATATATACACTATGAGATTAAATTAAAACTTTATGAAGAAATATTTGGAGGGAAAATATCAGACTGGAATCACCTGGAATCAACAAAGCCAGGCTGGTTGGGGTTTTGAGCAACCTGGTCTGCTGGAAGATGTCCCTGCCCAGGGGAGGGGGGTTGGAACCTGATGATCTTTAAGGTCTCTTCCAACTCTGACCTTTGATTGTATGATATGTCAAAAGTCATTGAAAGTCTTACTACTTGGTTCATGGCAGAATGAATGCACAAAATGTATATCAATGCACACATACTTTAAAAAATGCAGCTGGGAATTTATGGGAATTAAATTACGGCAATTAAAGAAGAAGAGGGAATCAGCTATGATCTTTGCTTGAGGAAAAAAAAAAAAAGGCAAATTTGATCCCTCTCCATCATATGGCTGCCTAAATGTTTAGATTTGAAGAACATAACCCCTCATCTAGTTAATACGAAGCCCCACAAAAAGTTTCAGCAAAGAGAACGAAATATTAGAAAACTCAATTTACAGAATATTAAAAAAAAATAAATAGCTTTCTTATCTGAGTGAGTCATCTTATAAGTCACAGAATGCCTAATTTCAGAGAGAGCTTTCTGTGTTCACCTTAGACTACAAAATACTTATTTGCTAGGGAAGAAAAACATAAAGAATTTATTTAAGTCAAGAAATGGTTAAAATATTTTAAAAGCATTCTGGTTTAGGCAGAATTTTTTTTTTTTTTGTAATCTATCTGGCTGCCATTACTCATGTTGAGGTCTTACTAAATGGAAATTGTCATGAATTTTATATGTGAAGAATTGTAAGTATTTGGTCCTCTGCCAGCAATAATTCTAGTTAAATAGACTGGATCATATAACAGAGAGATTATTAGTATTCCTTAAGTTTCCATTTACAAAAAGAATACAAAATATTAAAACATGAACAGAAAAATCATTTGGGCCTGAAGAAACTTAAAAAGTCACATCATGTTCAAGGAGAATATGATTATTTTATAGCTAAGATTCTACGTAATTAATATACTCCAGAACATTTACTTAAATTAGATTGAACTGAGTCCATTACACAAAGTAACTAACAGGCAGTTTAGATGTGAGAAACCAAGTGCTATTTGTTGTCAGAAGTAGCTGCCAGAATAGGAGCTAGGAAGGACTGGGACTCTAATTCTACAGACATTTAGAAGAAAATAAATCTGGGCTTTCAAATTCTCTTTCCAAAAATATCTTAACCCGTTTGTTTGGGTACCATTCCTTTGTGGCTTGATCTCTAGAAAACTAATATCCCTAAGTCTCTTTGAAAACAGTCCTTAAGAACACTGTGGTGGTTGCATTACATTTGCTTGCTTTCAGTGAATCATAAGCTGCATGCTTTTCTAAAAGATGTAGGTGTGGTGCTTTGTGTTTCTTGTTTTGTCCTGGGTCAGGTGAGAATTTCTAGAAGAGCTTCTTTTCCTGGAAGAAAGCACGTATGCTTATAGGGAGCAGCTTCAACAATACAACAAATTGGAAGAGGATGTAGAAAAACTGAGTAGGGAGAAGAATATGGTCTGATTAAATAGGGGAAAAGTAATAATAATCAGTAACTTACAGGAGGGCAGGTTGCAACTGTGGGGAGCTCAGTTACAGCAAGGTTCAGATCCAAAACCAGGCCTCATAACTGATGGAAAAGATGACTTTCAAAGGGTCCCAGTAAAACCATATGAAGTTTCTGCATCTATAAAAGCTTTTTAAAATTTGACTTGAAAGAAACAGATGAAGAAAATGCTGCCTTAGAAAAGACACAGGCGGCAGGTAGAAAGATAAGCTTTCAGTTCTTTTGTTATGGTTTGTCTTTCTCATCTTTTTGTCACGTTAGAATCAGTCCAACATTAGGCCCTGAGCCACCTGACCTAACTTTGTAGGTGGTCCTGCCTAGGAGCAATGACTAGAAGATCTCGAAACATCCCTTCCAGACTCTTATTTTACAGTCCTACGATCTTTGAGAAGAAGGTCTGTATTTGCATTGATAGCGTGTATGTTTCACAACAAACTGTAGTGGGAAAAAAAAATAGGCACAATGAATTTGAAATGTGGAAACTTCTTAATGAATATGAAGAGTACAGGACATTCCTTGTCAGCTCATGGCTGATGCCTACCACCTCCTACCACTTGCATCCATCAGCATGCATCTCATAACACCTGCAAATGTGGGTTATATTCCATACCACTGAAAGAATAAACAGACTCAATCTACTTAACAGAATAATATTGGAAAAACTCCCACCCAAACCGTAACAAGCTGTATTATATGGATATAGTACAACCTTTTGTGCCAATACCTTGTATCCACAGATGCATAGATTAAATCATTCATTTAAAGTCACTGGAACAAAAAAAGGAAAGCAAGAATCTGTTAGACAGATTTCCCCAATAAATATTACTAAAAATGCCTGTGAAATTTCACTTTCTGAATTTATGTTTCTACTATTAGAAATTGAGACATTCAAGACTCCACATTGTAAATCTGAAAAACAGTCTTATCCTAAAATCTATTAAGAAATGTTTCTCAGAAAACCATTGAGTCAACAGGAAGAACAGACAAATTAAGCAAAATTGTTATATAAACTGCCAATGAAATGATGGAATGTTTTGCCTAGCATTAAGTGACTGAAGATACAGAGATTTTTTTTTGCTTCTATTAAAAGATTATCTTAACCTGCTTCATCTGACTTTAAGGCCTTTTTTTCCTGTTGCCAAGTTAAATTCACATAGTTTCTTCCCATGTCAGAAGTTACATAATTGAAATAATCAAGTAGAAGTATTGGAATAATAAGCAATGAAACATTAACTTCCCAAGGAAGCATAGGTGTTTTGATGAAAATTAAAAAGGATAGCTTGTGCATGCATGTGAAATATGCATAACTTTGTTTGAGGTTTATGTCCTCAATATTATTCTCCAGAGGATAATAATCTTACTAGGTAGATTTCAGGACATACTGAAAGGATAGGATGAACTCCTTTTAGGGAACCAGTTGTTTCCAGATGCAGTCCATGGTCTTCGTAGAGGCTCACCTGTAGGGTTTTGAGAAGTCCCATTGAAATACCCACACATAGAAACAATAAATTCGATGGAAATTAAAGCATTTAAGCCCACCAGCTGTAGACTGTGAGAGATATCCATAAAACTTAGTGACACTGACAGTATTGAGTACATATTGCCAAACCTCCTAGACTGCTGGCCTCCACAATAGACTCCAGATCTCTGGGTCAAGTGCGTTGGCTCCCTGGTTTGTTTATGTAACTAGGAGTCTCAGAGAGGGAAATGTATGTTCAGTGATGACTTGCCAAGATTCAGACAGAACAGAAAAACAATCTGAGTACTATTTCTTAAGTCTGTCTTATTGTAAGACTTTCTTAGTGCTTCAGAATAAAGCCAGGCATCATCAGCTTGTATTGAGCAACACTTACAACATTGGGCCAGGCACTTTCGCAGAGAAATGGTATTTAAAACTTATTTCTGTACCCAGCTCTTCACTGATCAATGTAACCCGTCCTTGAAACACATGTAAGCATATAGAATTCCCCAACCACTCAATAAAGTCAGGATTTTTTCACTTCCCCACATTGCTGAAGTGTGGGAGTACTTCAATAAAGGAAGCTTGAGAATAAATACTGCTTAAGGGTACTTTATGATCTGGAAGTTGCAGTATCATCTAGGGAGGCAGAGATGTGAGTTTGCAGCCTTTCTGGGGCAAATGATATTCTACCCAAGTCTGCAAGCTATGGGGTTGTTTGGACTAAAAGGAAAGCTATGTCCTCCACATTTTTAAGAACCAAAGTGCTTGTGTGGACTTACTGAGTTTGCTTGCTGTTCTTAGTTAGCTTCTGCAGATATCTGACGGGTGTATAAATAAGCAAGAGTCATTTTGTTCACCAGGTCTTGAAGTCAGATGCCTGCAGTGTATCACGAGCCCAAGTCAGAGACTGCAGCATAGATATTTTCAGAGCACATTTGGGTTTGTGTCTTTCAACAGAGAGAGATTGAGAACTACTCAGCTTTTAGATTCAGATTTATGTTACGAAGATGCAAACCAATATTTCGTCATGTTGAGTCTGACAACGTTGTTAGAGTATTTACATTCCTGACATAGTCTTGCACTGTCTCAGAAACAAGGTAAACTATCTGCACAAAATCCTTTATTTCACAACTACTTTGCCAATGGTGATTTATATGAGCTCTAGCTTTGGCTCACCACTTGCTCATGCATCTCTCTACCACACTGCAGTTACTTGTATGTCTGTACTGTTAATGCCTGCACAGCTGCATAAATCTGCAGCACACATGGATGAGGATCTTATGGTTCTTCAGACACTTTCCCGTGGGATCCTCAAGAGTGTTGTGGTGTTTACATGTCTGCAGGACTTGGCAGCAGGATTTTCAGACTCTCCAGTTGGGGTTGAGAGATCTCAGTTCTGTTATCTAACCTTTAGCAAGTCCTTTTTGGGTTTCTGGATCTGTGTAATACTGAATCTGAGTAAATGTCAGTAACTCAGAATAATAGAATGTTTTTACAACAGAGTTGAAAGGGAATGAGAGAGATCAAACCAGGACCAAGTCTAAATCCACCATTCTAAATATCTGTCATATGTGATTTTAAAGCACATTTGTTGCTGAAATTATACAGCTTTTCTATGTAGTCCTATTTCGGTGCTTGGCTGTTCTCACCAGAAGAAAATGTTTATTATGACAAACCTAAATCTTTAATGCAACTAGAGACCATACTAGATGAATTATATAATTCATATACTTTTTCAAGCAGAGAATTAGTTTCCCAGAATAAACTTTGTTCGTTTTAAAGAAAAGACAATTTCTTTAATATTTGTGTGGGGTTTTTTTCATACAGGGCTTTCTGATGTCATCCAGATTATTTCTTCCAGAAAGTTGCTTTAAAGATTTATTTTCTATTACATCATTCTGTTACTGAAATGTTCTCAATGAAAAATACTGTTTTAAGCCAGTCTCTTCTCATAATGTCCAGTGTGGGTTTGCATAAGGAAAACACCAATCTTTGTCCTAAAATAGAGACAAATTACTAGAAGGGAATTCAAGAATGTTTTTTTAAGATTTCTATTTCTTTAAGGATTAGCTGCAATCTCATAGCTGTCATAAGGAATCAAAATTAAGGTTGAATTTATTCCCTGTTTCCTACATCTTCGATGGCATTACACTTATGCATGGTTTACACTCCCATCCTTTCCTCACAAGTTGATGTAATCTAGTCCTGCAGTTTCTCTTTATAAAAACCGCTTAAGTTTGGACAGACACGTATAAGTATTTCCCAGATAGTCCAAGAACTGTAGTCATGTCCAAAAATTCCCATGTCTTGTTTTTGAAGGAAGCCAATAGAGAGTAATTGCAAGTAGAATATACAAAATAGGAAAAACACAGAAAGATTTTTTTCACCTGTGTCATTCCAGGTTCCAGAAATAAGACTATGGCAGTACCTGGCCTGCCCTAATTAGTTTTCTTAATCCCTGTACTATTTCTCTTTATTTTCTTAACTGCCACAGCTTCTCAAATCAGTTCCACAGTATATTTTTTTGCAAAAGCAGTTTCTATTGCCTGGTGCTATCCTTGGTCACAAACAGCTCTTCCATTTTAAGAATCAATAAACGTACAGTCTGTGCAAACCCTTCTCCATAACTTTTTAAACTTCTGAGTCCTTTATTATATCTCCTTTCAGTCATCTGTTTCCAAGCTTAAATGACTTAGATCTTGTATTAAAACAATTACTAATTGAATACCTCATTAGGAGAATGCATAGACAGATAACTTCACCTTCAGCATATATATTATTTATCTTGTAATGTCCTTTTTGTAGTGCCACAGTATGTTGAAGCAAATTCATACTTACTTCTAGTTCTGTCTGATCGGATTTTTTTTTTTTTTAATTTATTTTAGGTTGAAATAAAAACAAGTAAGAGAATAAATAATTTCTGCTGTTGCTAATCTGCTCTACTAAAGAATTTTTTTAAATTTAAAGTATTTGGCAATATTTCTAAGTTTTTTGCCATCTCCAAAAATGTTACTGCAGGAACTGTTTGGAAGCTTTAAATGTGAAAATTGATCTTGTAGCAAAAGGGTAATATACATATTTTGGTTGGTATTTACATTAGCAGCTGAACTAAGAATAGTGATTTACTTAAATAAAGCATGGCATGGCTCGGCAAACCAGGTTTCAGCAAAGGTGCCAGGTTTTGGTCATTTGAAAACCATCTATTAAGTGGAGTTAAGAGTACCAATGTCCCTGACTCCAATGGTGTCCACTTTTCACAGTTTTGGAGAAGGGCAAGAAAAACTGAATTATAAAGGGCAACTCATTTTTCAGGAAAGGTTATTTCTGAGTTATCAAAATGCACTTTTACAACATTTATCATTACACAATATGCCCTTTCCAGATATTTTCCTTTCTGTAATACAGGTCTTCAGAGGACGTTCTAAGCTTTTAGGGTAATTTAGATGACCAGAGTAGATGCCTACATTTAAATGGCTAAATTTAGCAGAACCAAATTTGGGACATTTGGATGCAACATAGCAACAAAAAGAAGGCAGTTTCTGATAACTTCACACAGAATGAGGTCTAGTTGAGGGTTAGGAAGTTCTTGGGACAGAAATAAAAATTTCAGCTCATTTTATCTAGAATACTGGTGATTTGTTGCCTAATGCAAAGGGGAACTTTGGCCTCAGAAATCCTCTAGCAGCCTCCAGATTCTGTTTCTCTCATTCCTCTCACTCCACTCATTGCTTGGCTTCAATCCAGATATACAAGAAATCTTGTATGATCAGGTCATAAATGGCGCAAGAAACTAATTCAGAACAGTATAGCTCTTCCAAAGAAATCTTTCTTATTATTTATATATAATCAAGACAAGCATCTATCTCATTAAGGTTGATGTTTGCCTAGTCAAGCATTGCAGCAAATTTGTAATACTGGGCATAAATTAACTCCACCAAACTATTTCCATAAATGCCAGGATATGTATTTAATGTTAGGAGATCTCCTAGAGTAGAATAAGATCAGATACTGGCCCATTTGAGTCATGATTTATAATGGAATGTTTATGTAGCTTTATTTTTAAAAATAATACTTCAGAGGATATAATAATCTCTCTTTTCTAGTGCAGTATTATCTTGAAGGCTTAATTTTAGCAATTTCAAGAAGGAAAGGCTTTTTTTTCAAGACTACACAAGTAGAAAAATATGAAATCTGCATTTTTTTTTAATCTCAGTAACTCTTTTTCTGAAATCTAATTAAAAATACAGGATTCATTAGGCATGTTCAAAGAAAACAACTCTAAAGGCAGCAGGTAATGAGGGGATTCCACCTACAGTTTCTACTGTTCACAATTTGTTGAATATTCTTGAAAAATTATCTCATTGAATTCAATGTGTATTAGATTTAATGACCTGTTTGTAAAACAATCATGAACCAGTTGACACTTTTTTTTAGTATTTGCACAATGAACTAAATCCCCAGAGTACCTTTGATCGATTAATTTGCAATGTGCTATGCACAAAACTGTAAGTAATTTTAAGGAACAAGGGGTGAGTGGATTATATTCACAAAAGTTACATACGTTCAAGTAAGCAAAAATCAGATTTCACATAAGGTTCTGGCTTAGATGCTTTGCTTTCTCAGTTTTTCTGAATCTCTGTACAGTCTTATTATCACTATGAAAAGAAACGTCTTGTATGTAAGAACTGTGCAAGCATACATACCTTCAATAAGACAACTGATAATGTACCAAGTAGATACAAAATGAAGTATGAATTTTAGAATTTGAAAAGCAGAAAGAAATGCTCAGCTACCATATACTTTTAAATGCAATCATCTATATTGCAGATATGATTGATTGTTCTGAAATAGCTTATCCATAGCTACAGCTAAAATGCAATAAAGATTGTTACTGAAGTCTGAAGAAGTGATATTGAGACAAACATACCCATGTATCTGACCTCTCAGCTACCTGCAACTTACACTGCAGAACCTCTTGCAAATATAAAATAGTAGAAAAAATTAATTACTCAAAACCCAAGTATATGGATAGTGTCCATTTACATAGATTAAATGATGGAAAAGAAAGAAAATTGAAAATACTGACCAGAACAGCTGATTCTCAATCCTATTAGGGCTTTGCAAATACTGAATAATGAGAATGACTTCTGTAATGACAGCATGGGACCTTTCTCATCTCCATTTCATTAGAATGGTATATGGAACAATTTCAGGAGTACTGTATATACAGTCACTGTAGCCACAAAGTACTAAACAAGAAAAAGGAAGGTTTTTAGGTAAACGTATATTTTTGATTGTTTTACTTTGTGGCTGTATCTGATGACTCCACTGGTAAATATCTTAAGCTACTAGATTTCAGTCACCTTAACACTATAGAATTGTTCAGACACTAAAGAGACACTCAAAACATGAGGCAAGCTTAGTCTTACAATTTCCAACAAACTCCAGGCACTGTATGGAAAATTTCCTAAAGAAGCTTTCTAATTGTTTGACCTTGATTTTATTGGTTTCATTCTTCTTTGGTTTTGAAAGGGTTCATGTATAAATTATTTTTGCACTCTGCCACAAAACACCTCTTTTTCTTTCAGCCAGATTTTCTTTGTGATACACTAAATAGAATTTGAGCAAGTTGTGCATACCAATATTAATTTTCAATTTCCTTTGTTACAATGATTGCAAATCAAATTTTGAGTCTTTGAGATAAATGGCAACTAATTAGCTAATGTAAATTTTGTATTTGGGTGTACTGCAAAGAGGTACTTGCCAATGACAGACTTTGATCCGTTGATCCTGTGTTACTTAGTTTGCATCAATAAAACCTTCAGCTCAATAAAGTCTCAAAATGTTCCACAAATATGATTTAGTGAAAATATACATTATCAAAAGTAATTTTCATAAATTAATTTCTTCAAGAAGTGAATGCCTAAAATTTCTCTATGTGTGGTATTCCTGTATGGTGTTCCTGCCTTTGCTTTTTTGTTTTTTTGGTTTTTTTTCTAAGGGCAATGATATTATGGAAAAAGAGGCAAGAGAGCTCAAACATCAGAAGTATATTTTAGACAATTCTACCCTGAGTCTTATATAATTTTTGTTAAATAATACAGGATTAAATAAAAATATTTAAAGACTCTTGCTCTTAAGTTACAAAAAAAATCAACTAAAGCAAAAGCTGAAAATTTATTTCCACTGTCTTCTAAACATCAGTAATGACAGTTTCCTAAAACTGTGACAAGATATATAGTTGGATGAAAGACAACAAAATTCTGAGAGGTTCTCCACTTGAGTCATAGTTTTCCATGACCAAAATATCAATAGGAATTTTTCCAAAAGGGGACATATATGTTAGTATTATGAAGTTTGCATTTGTACCCATGAAAGCTTAAAATTTCTATCAGGAGAAAAAAAAAAATGGAAAATTGAAAACTAATCCAATATTATTTGTTGATACAAATCAAAGAATATTTGCATCCTATTCAACTTTTTTCTCCATGTTCTGCCAAGGTGAGTTCCATTTACATATGCTGCAACACAGCCTGGAATCCTGGTCATCATATATCCTTTACCAACAGCTTCTTGCTTTAGCAGGTACAACACCCAGGGACATCATGTACAATACTCAGCGACAATTTTCTTCTGCCCCTTTTCCAGAAGAAAGGATAGTGCTCACTTCCCTTATAGCTGTTTTTATTTACCAGAAATGGCTGCTTATGCAATTAGATTTTCCTAGAGTATTTTCCCAAGAAGCAGGACCAGAAGCAATCTATGTAAGTAATAAAAATGTTATATTAAATAATTGTGGCAGCTAGGACATTTTTCTACTGAAATGTAAATGATCCAGGCGGAAGTTTCATTATGCGTATAGAATAACCTCCAAATAATAACACGGTAAACTACAGTGTTCCTGTTCACTGCTTCTTTAAGGTTTATGATTATTTATTTCTAGTTTTCAATTAATTCTAGCACATTGCTGACCAATGTGATGTTATTTCCCCACTATACATGGAAAATGTATTCAGCTTTTCCACTAACAGAAATTGTGAAGTTCATTTTATAGACTAATAGGAAAGATATTTTATTAATTAGGCTTAGTTATGAACAAAAATATTTCACTGATATTATGATATGGAGTCATAATTGAAATAAACCATACGAGAATTTTAGGAGAGAAATGTCTACTGAGATGGAGAAGTGAGCATACTTAATCTTTTTTTCAATTTGGGATCAGTGTGTAATGTAACATTAAATGAAGAATAAATAGTTAATCCTAATTACAGAAAATCAAACTATAGACTAAATGTAGTCTCAGATTTTCTTTCTTCAATAGCTAATACTAGTATCTAAAGTAAAACTTCAAAAGAATATGACAGAAAGCAATCTTAATACTTTGCTTTCAAACAAGAAGTTTAATCGCTATAGCCTGCCTATGTATCAAAGTTGCACTATGGTTTTACTAACATAAGGAAAACTGAAACAGTTAATAGACAACAGTAGTTTCAAAAATACAGCTATTTAAACATCAAGAAATACCAATAAAGTAAATTCAATGTACAGCAAAGAGATCAAATGTACTTTAATGTTCAACTGTTCCTTTTTTTTCTCGTCTAGTTACTGAAGGAAGCAAGAGAAAACTATTTCTATTCCATCTGTCTGCACCCATAAAATAGAGAAACTACAAAGCAAGTTGGAGGGTCATAGTCTGAAGAAAAGGTCTTTTCAACCTATTAAAAAGTAAGTATCCATGATGCTTTGAAACATACAAAGGCAAACTTGCCTAAGGAACAAATCTTATATTTTCATGCAAAGTTTCCATGACCTTCCCTGTCCAGAAAGGCACCAAACTGGAAAGTCTCACTTGTCTATTGAAGCTAATTCTGGATCATTGGCTTATTTTATTTTGTTCCCAAAAGCTATTCTTTAAACATAGCTATAAAGGAAAACAAGGTATATAAAATATTATTAGATAACAAAGTGGTGCAACTTAAAATAAAAGTATTATTTGAAGTATAAGCACATTGTCCAATTATACAGTTTAATGAATCTGCCACCTTACATCAGCAGTATTTTCTAAATGAAGTCATATTCACTATAAAAGCCTTATTATGATTCAGAATGCTTCTCAGCTACAGCTGTAAGATTTGATTAAATCAGTATGTGCCTACTAGGAACAGCTTGTTGAAGAAAAGCAGTGTGAAAATATATGCAATGTTCACAGTGCAAGAAGAACAAAATGCCAGGCTAAGTCTCACTGATGAAGTCATAGTATGTATTAAAGTCTACATTTTATAAGATTTTGTCACTCTTCCAACAAAGTTTTTCACAACTATAAAGTGCTAGATCCAGAAAAATTAATCTGAGCATTTGCAATTACTATGCCTACAGTTCTACTATAGTCTTTCTGGCTGTTTGCTTCTTGCATACCAGGACATGTAAGGTAATATAAAATTCAAACAATATGATATGCAACATATGAAAGGTCACAGAAACACAGAATGGTTGAGGTTGGAAAAGACCTAAAGGTCTTCTTGCCCAAAAGCCCTGCTCAAGCAGCACTGTTTGGAACAGGTTGCTCAGGACGACATCCAGACAACTATTGTATATCTCTAAGCAGGAAGACTCCAAGACTTCCCTGGGGAGTCTGTGCCATGCTCAGTCACCCTCACAATGAAAAAGTGTTTCCAGATGTTCAGAGGGAATCTACTGAGTTTCAGTTGGTGTCCACTACCTCCTGCCCTGTCACTGGGCATCACTGAAAAGAGCCTTTCTCTGTCTTCTTTGCGCCCTCCCTTGAGATATTTGCACTGAGATAGATGCTTATCACTCTCCTGCTCCAGCATTAGACCAAGAGGGTTCAGCCTCTGTAAAATGAGGTCTTTGGAAATCAGTTTGTCATGCAGGATGACACTTTGGCATAGCCTTCTGCCACAATGGGAGGAGCAGAACTACTCAGATCCATAAATAGAAAGTACTACACACACCGTTTTACATCACAGTTCTATAAATGCTTCACCCTGTTCCTCAGAACGTATTACCTGGAGCATTATAAATTCAATAAAGTCAATTAATGTGAACAATTTCTAGATAGATTGCTCTTAAAAATCATGGATTTAAGTCAATGTAATGTCTACTTTCCAGATCACAATCTTTTTTTGACAGAGATAAATGACAGAATCTGATGAAAACCAGGAAGTTTTAGTATTCTATTTTTAAGTTCAAGTACAATTTAAAAAATATAACCTCCAGTAACTCTGCTGTCACTACAATCATTGAAAGTGATAGCCTTAAAACTACAAACTATTTCTTGTCGCATCTGCTATTGCAGTATTTATGAATTGCTTTCCTCATCATCATAATTTAACTGCTATTGTTATTACAGAGACAATAGGGCAAGAACATGTCTAATACTAGTTATCATAACTAATAAACAAAATTGTTAAGCAAATTCACTGGACACGTGAAAACAATAGTGGCCATAAGTAATCACTGTCTAAACAAAACCCCCAGCTACTACCAAAATATTTTAATTGCTTTTGAATCATAAAACATATGAGCTATTTTTAATGTATGTTATCAGGCTAGTTGAAGACAGACATGCATATACTAGCATACATATTCATTCCTTCAATCAGCTAAAAGTCCATGCCATTTTAGAGCTAAAACTCTCCACAGTCCTCTCTAATTAAGGAAGTTAAGTGTAATGTTGTCTCCCTGGCTTACATGTTAGAACAGGTGAGAAGGAAAGCAACACTGCGTAAGAAACACATTTGTGTTAACTCCACAGTATCATCCAGTTTTTAGGGCTGCCTTCCAGGGTGGACTCGGCTGCCCCAAGTCCAGAGATGAAAATCCTAAATGTTTCGTGTCTGATCCTTCGAGAGGATTTCAAACTCTGAACAGAGCCTCCCTCTAAAATGCGCAAGGCCACTGGGACCCACCTACAACTGGCCAGAAGGAAATGCGCAGGGTTGCTCCCAGGCTTAACGCTTGCTTATGTGCCTGACAAAAGCTACAAGCTAAAGATATGACCAGAAGAGATTCTGAGATCAGAATCCACTTGTGCGACAAGTACTTGAAAGCTCAGATGTTTTGTAGCATAATCTTTGTCTTAGTCATTTAAGTTCTATCTAAGTTTAATCTTAAATATATCCTTTTTTATTTCTTGAAACTGTCCATCATTTATTTGTAGGTCTTGGAAAAAGATGAAAGAAATCCCACACTGACCCAAAGGCCATCCATGATTTTCAGTGAGTCAAATTTGCATTATTTATAAGCCATTTGTGGAAGTATTTACAAGCAGTTAGCTGAATAAGAATTTCACTACAGCTGCTCTCCTACATCTTCTTCAGCAAAACAAAGTCTGACTTGTGGCTTAGGCTTCAATGAATAAATAAATCATGATTAATTATCAGCGTCATTGCATTTGTCAGACATCTCAGAAAGAACCCAGGCAAAGGAAATGGGAATTACAGCTCTCTCATGATTGATTTCCCCTTAGTCACACTTCTGTAAAATGTTACATCAAGAACCTATACCTGGATTGAATGCAGTTATGAATTCTCTCAAGCTAGTACAGACTTCAGGAATATTTTTTTTCTTTCTTTGATTTACTTTTATTTCTATGGAATTGTTTATAGCTAAACAGGCAGCTTGATGACTGCAATCTAAAAAGGCCAGCTTGGATCCATAATTAAATGCTTCCAGCTCTCTAAAAATTCTATTCAAGTTCTTTAACTCTAGCCTAAGAATCAGTATCACAAGCCATAATGATGCATGAATTCAAACAAGAGCCAAAGAGTCCAAAACTGGACTGCCATCCTGATTATTCTCTGTTCACATGAAAATCATACAGGCAGAGAAACAAGGCTCCCCATCAGACTGACTGTTGCACCTGAGTTTAAACTTTAAAATCTAAATTTAAGTAGTTTGCAAAAGTTCCACTCTTCCTTCTGGAGCTAAGAATACTTAGACGCTGACTGTCTCTTTTAGAGCAGGTCCTGAAGAACTAATCTTTTTTCATTTACCAGAAGTAGTACAATATGCAGTATATATAAATACTACCCTGGTATAATAATTTAGTTATTAAGATGATTTGTATTATCTTCCTCTATACAGGCAAAATTCCTCTGCTCACAACTTCATATGCTCTTGCTTTTTTTCAACAGGTGTTGAAAAGATTGCAGCTTTAAAATCTGATTAGTGTACTACTGATGGAGCCTGAAGGAACCTGTCTGACAGGTTTAGCAGGATCTTGTTGAACAGAGGAGAAAAGCAGTCCATTATTTGAAACTACAACTTATAGTTCAATGTGATAGCTCCTTCTTTGCTTTCATAGAGAATACTAGCTAGCATAGTCTTGGTTCATAGAAGCACACGAGCAGTCATAAACAGAGAATTATCTCCTTGCTTTCTTCAAGTAGGGAATATTAGTTTATGATTATTACAAAAATTAAATTATGATATCAGAATGACCTGTTTTAACAACATCAAGTGCACAAAGAGTATCTCACATAATTAAGATTTTATCACTGAATTATAAAGCGTTATTTAGTCTTTGGGAACAGTAAAAGGAAGTTGGTATGATTTGAAATTTGATCCTGGAAAAATTATTTACTGCTTTTTAAAATAAATGGGTGTTTCTTTTCTTAATTCTCAAGGAAAATTTAACTGTACAAGTTCCCTTGAATCTTGCATGTCCATGAATTTTCTGCAGCCTAAATGCTTAACATGCTTCATATTAATCAATCTTTCCTATCTGAGGCATTTAGAACTTTTCTGGAAAATATGTTTTTTCCTAGATTTCATTTGGTTTTGATTCTAAAGGTGGGAACAGAAAGGTCCTCTGACTGATCTATGCTCTTTCCAGATTCCTGTGATTAGTGAGAATGCAGTATAAAGTCAAATTTATATAAATAAGCCTGGAGATTATTCAGATCCTGATGTAGTTTAGATACCTTGATTTCTTTATACCAGCTGCAACAATCTGGTCTCTAGCAGATATCCCATTTGCTGGTTGGCAAAGGCAAAATTCTATGAAATTTTCTACAATAATTCAATTTCACATTTTCTTATGTTCCTCTGTTTCAACATTTACATGCTACTTGCACAAAATTATCAAAAATTATCACAGAATCATAGAATAGTTAGGGTTGGAAAGGACATTAAGATCATCCAGTTCTAACCCCCTCCCATGGGCAGGGACACCTCACACCAAACCATGCCACCTAAGGCTATGTCCAACCTGGCCTAGAACACCACCAGTGATGGAGCATTCACAACTTCCCTGGGCAATTCATTCCAGTGCCTCACCACCCTTGCAGGAAAGAATTTCTTCCTCAGATCCAATCTAAACTTCCCCTGTTTAAGTGTGAACCCATTACCCCTTGTCCTCTCAGTACAGTCCCTAATGAAGTGTCCCTCCCCAGCATCCCTATAGACCCCTTCAGAAGGCTGTTATGCTACATATCCTTTTTATGTTGAGGACACCAGAACTGCACACAATACTTCAAGTGAGGTCTCACAAGAGCAGAGGGGCAGGATAACCTCCTTTGATCATTTAACTTCTAGAATAAAAGGATGCATTTTAAGTGCTCTGTTAAGCAAAGCCAACATTGATGTTTCACTACCAAACACGTACCTATACTAGTCATTATAATGGCGGCAATATTTATGAGAAGATATAATTTTCTAGTTTTCAGAAAGAGAGAAGCTTCCTGGAAAGCTTTGAAAATCTGTTTTACATATACTGTACAGTCATATCACACTGCAAAGAGATCAAATACCCATTTCTCCTCACTTTTGCTTCAGTGCTCCACAAGTTTATTTGCTGTAGATCATAATAATAATATTTTCTTCAATTTATTTGACAGAAAATTTGTTTTTATTGTTGTTAAGTTTCAGTACTTTATGCAAGTGATACCCTGTTTTGAAAAAAAAAAAAACAAAAAAAAAAAAAAAACCCAAAAAAAACGAAAACAAAACAAAGGATTATTAAGATTAATTTGGGGGAAGAAAAATATCAATTGGTATAGACAGAAATTTCATTGACAGTATCACTTAAATATCTAACCTTTACACACTTTCATCATCAGAATTTCCAACCAAGTAACTGTTCTGCCTAAGACTGACCTAATTATTTGTTCCACTGGCAGTTCATAATTATGTTAATCAATTTTGCTTAGTGAAAAGGGGTTTCATTTACACACCTGACATTTTGATTAGGATTTGGCAAAGCACTACAGCACTTGCTTGTGAACATATCTTTATAGTTCAATAAGAACTTTGGCATTGCATCAAATATAGATTATTTTTAATCATATTCTGTTAAACAACTATAAAGTGATGCATGACAGAGTGACTATTCTAATTTATTGGTTTGTGGTTTTTTTTGTAATCATAGTAAGCTAATATTAATTTTCTACCTACTTTCGAAAGGGCTAAATTGAGAGTTCTCCTTTCTATCTCTTGGCCATATTGTCCATCTTGATATAAATGCCTCAGGAGCCTCAAAAACATGAGTGACCATGCTAGATTTACTAATATATTTCCTGACCTGCTATAAGTGCTATAATAAAGCCAGAAAAATGTAATTGGTCATGTAAAATATATGCTGAAAATAAATCACCAATGTAAAGACCTCAAGCTTTCACTTTCTGTCATAAACTTCAAATGGGAGAAAAAAAAAGTTTTATAAAAGAAAGTGGTTACTTGGGTTACACAGAGATATGAACTATCTGAAACAACCAGTATGGGACTCAAGGAAAAAAAAAAATCAAAATCTAGTTCTATTTCTATTTTCTCTCCATCATTTTTTCAGTTTGTACATTCAATTGCTTTTCCTCAGGCAGATGTCTAACAGCATTGCTGTCTTGAAGAACTGACATGCTGTTCTGAGAGTTGTCTTCTCAGTATCACAGCACATTGAAAGGAACAATTCTGGCAATTTTGGTGGCTCTAGAAAAAGTAATATAATTTTTTGTATATACAGGTAAAAGCAGCAAAGTTTTGTGCTTCATTCTTACTCTTTACTGTTTGCAATGTACATACAGATACTTGCAAAGAAACAAAACAGAAATATGGAAGAATGAAATAAGTGAATAAAATACCTGAGCTGTACAACTTCCATCTTTTTGCAAAATGAAATATCAGATACATGTGTGCACATATTCACATGCAAAAGAGGGAACAAAAAATTACACTGAAATCAGAAAGTTTCACTTCTGCTAAGGAGACACAAGATATTCTGGGGCACTAGAGGATTTCTGAAGCTGCATCTTTAAACTCTTTTACCAGTATTATCAGAAAATTTACTGATAGAGAAGTTAACGCAATACAGACTTAGGGTTGAATCCAAAGACATTTTTCCTTCTTTCAATGTTTATAGGGCACCTAAGAAAATACATACATATTCAGGTCCACCAGATGCTGCCATAATATTAAATAGAAATTACTGTTTGCACTGTACAATGCAACACCTACTAACAGACAATCTGTGAAGCAATTTAGAAAATTATGCAGTGCTATTCCCAAATGACATTTAATAATTTTTAAAAAAACTTAAAAACCACATTTGGTAATAATCTTCATCTAGTTTTAATTTTTAGTTCCCTTTGTCTAGCAACTGTTAAAATCGGAATGCTAATTTTTCAACTTTAGGTTATTCTATCTGACTTCAAATAGATACATATGTGCCTGGAAAAAAAAATTGAGTCATTGCGTTGTCAATCTGATTTTGCCTGAGGTTCTGAGTTCTTAAAACTTGAGTGCGCTCCCTCTTAGTAATATTTAAATTTAAATTAGCTTTATTCTATGAGATATGCAAATTATGAAGCATGAAGGATTTCAGCCTTTTAAAAATTTTTCTTTTTTTTGTTTTGAATGTCCATTACAGAATTTACAGTGACAACAGATCATCTCAGTCTTGGAAAATTTGTGGCCATTTTGCCTTCCTTATTGTTCTACTTACTGCCAGAACTTTTTGGGAAAGACATTATCTTCCAGAATTATATGGTGACTACACTGAAATTCTCTCATACACCAAGTGCAAGATGCCTTTTACACCAGTGTAAATGCTTGCATTGATCATCAGGACATTAAAACTCATTTATCTACCAACTATAAGACAATTTTCAGTCCCACTTCATGTACCAGTACATACGTGCTCAGTAGCACTCGTCATAACGAAACACAGATATACTTCTAGGATGCCTGTGAGTTACATCTTTTTGTACAAAAAAACATATCTTTTTTCTGCTTTCTATGTCAGGTTGTTTAAAGAAGTATAAAGATTTATTCCTGGTAAATAAAAAATGAGTGAAATTAACAGATGATAATTATAAAATGTAATACACTACAGTGAAAGACAATTTCTTTAGATTCAGGACATCTAATTGAAAATCACAGAATAAAATAGATGCGTCAAGTCCAATACTGTTGCAATAATTAGAAAACTATTATTAACTATCAATTTTTGACTGATGATAAGTACAAAATGGAATCAGTGTCTAGCATATTATTTTTAAAATATGTCCTACATTATTGTACTGTTTCTTAATGGAATCTATTAAAAAATTTAATTACTATTTCATGGAAATTTGTGAATCTTCAATGCAATTAATACTAAAATTAAATCTCTTATATTTCTTACTTTTTGTACTCCAAGTCCAAAACACAAATGTGAAAATATTTCATTCCTGAATTATGGCATACAAAATAAGTATTTTTCTGGCAAGAAATCTGCTTGGGCAATTCACTAATTGCATTTGACATAAAAAACAGATGTGGTGGTTTATCAGAGAAGTTATTCTAAGTTGTGGTTTTGCTATCTATATGCCGAAATTACATTGCTTTTGAGATGCTTTCTTAATTTTCTTGCTTTTCCAGTTAATGACTACTGCAACAGTAGAGTGGGGATGCTGCTAAGTAACTAGAATTACTCTATGTTTTTTCACTGTCCTAACAGAGCAGATTGTCCTCCATAAGCCTATCTTTGGGCATTGTAAAATCCCTATTTCTGATCTATCCTTGAAAGACTTAACTAAAACAAATAAAAGTGGAAACAATAAAAACAAAGCAAAGATAGTATAAAAGTAAAATAAATCTAATACAATGTTTTCTTGCATTTTAAATTCTCATTTTACCTAGCCTAGCTGAAATGTAATTTCATGAATAAATTTGAGGTGTAAAAATATGTTCTTATAATCCTCAACAATTTGATATACATTTTTTTGAAGTGTTTTTCTTCTCCTTATTTTATGTCTGAGGTTTTGATATATTTCTTTTAACCTGTCTGACATTATTTTGGTTGGCTGTGTGAAGTGAAATTAGAAAGGGCTCCTAGCCATAACAAACAGAAAATAATGTCATCATTAGGATCTCTTCAGTCAGAATACTAGAAGTCCTCAGGAAAAATAATTGGTGAACCAGTAAGTAAGAAATAATTTTCACCAGCCCATTTCTCAAGGTTAGAAAGACCACTGAACTTTTAAGGACCTTGGCCTGGAGGAAAATAGAAGGCAATGTGGAGCGGCAAGAGTCACAGTATTCATGAGGAAGAAAGGCTGCCTCCCAGTGCCAAGTTAGAAGCTGTTCAGGGCTGTGGTGCAGAGCCAAGGTTGTTTCCAAGACTTCAATTCTCAACTAAGTGTTGCAATAGGTGCACCCCAGGCTGTATGTAGCCTATATACTTCCAGATTAATAAATACTACATAAATTTAAAGGTATTATTCTGTATCTCCATAACACATCAGGTGCCCATGGCTCCCAAAGAAAAGTGACTTTCGGACACTTCTCCGAAAGAAAAGCATGAGTGTAAAATGAATGACTCGATACTAAATATTTTGACATCATCGAAATTAAATACAAATGTAAAACAATTCAGTCTGACACATTCCTGTCAAAAATGGCTTTAGAATTGATTCAGTACCACAACATAGAATCATAGAACAGTTAGGGTTGGAAAGGACCTTAAGATCATCCAGTTCCAACCCCCTCCCCCATGGGCAGGGACACCTCACACCAAACCATGCCACCTAAGGCTATGTCCAACCTGGCCTAGAACACCACCAGTGA